>JAHIAM010003698.1:0-36686 GCA_021605205.1 Aegilops longissima | reverse complement strand
GGCCCTGCAAGAGGAGCTTGCCGGAAGGCCACCAAGGCACCTAGAAAACAAGGCCCCGCAAGAGGAGCTTGCCGAAGGCCCAAAGTGAGCGACAAGCTTGGATGCGACAGGAAACAATCATGCAAGGCGCTTGCCGGTAGGCTACCACTTTTTCTCCGCTTCAAAGACATCCACCAACGTGTCGCCATGGGACCTTTCCAGCGCGTGTGGCAAGACATTGTGCGCCAGCGGAGCGCTGATGGTAAGCGGCGCCGACAAGATGGCCATCGTGGTAAGTAAAAGGCGCCCCGACGGTCCTTTGTGCACTGTTTAGTCGATTTAGACGGGCATTTAATGCTTTTGTCCCCTGCCGCCGTGGTTAGGTATGATAATCGCATAAGTAGCTGTACCAACCGCAACTCATTTTCCTTTTTGCCCTTGTTCACGCTACACCGTTTGCGACCCCTTTAGCATATAAAAGAAGGCCCATGCGCAACGAGAAGGGGTTCGTTCATTCAAACCAGAGAACACTAAGCTAGGTCTTGTAGCTCTCAAACCTAGCAAGAACACAATACAATCGACAAGCGTAGTAGGAGTATTATCTCTCGGAGAGCTCCGGTTGCCGTAAATCGCTCGTGTGTTTCGCGATTTGCTTCTTTTCGTGCGACTCCCCCACCGAACCAAAGGCTCGGGTCCGCCGATCCCATAGGTGTTCGTGGGTCCGATCAGCTTCCCCCGACATCTTTTCAGGTCCGATCAGCCTCCCGACATCTTTGGCGCCGCCAGTGGGCGCCAAGGCTGTGTGAACTCTGATCCGCGCTCACACGAAGCTACATCTTCATCATCTTCATCGACATGCCACCAAGAAGAAGGCTTCGCGCAGCGCGAGCCGCCCACGTCGATCCCACCACCACCGGAGCAAATGGGTGGTGGGGTAGACACCGCGAAGAACGGGCGCCGCGTAGGGACCTCATGATGCTGCCAAGTCCGAGGACAAGGCCGCAGGCACCTTGGCGCCCATACACGCACCGCGCCCATCTCAGAGGCGCGCGACCGACAGCAGCATGATATTCATAGTACCATACGCCGCTGGATCAAGATCGAGCTGGTGGATCCCGAGGCCCTCAAGACCAGCTTGCACGCCAACATGCTGGCACGAAGCGAGGCATGGTCGCCTGACGGGATACTGCCTTCTAACATAGTTAGAAGTCCGAGCATATCCCGCCTCGCGCGCTCGCCATCGCCACCCACCACTCCAGCAGAAGCTTTGGCGAGAGCTCAATCGCTCCTAGATTACCCTCCAACGGCCGACAAGGTCGATGAATGGAGGGCCACCATCCGTAGTCTCATCGGCTTTGCTAACGGCGACACCGCGCAACCGACACATTGCCGCCGCTGGCAAGGCGACAAGGCACGAGCCGGTGGCGACGAAACTCGTGGGGGTGCAACCACCATGCACTCTCCACTCGAAGGCCAAGATCGCCGACTTTGCGGATCCACCTCGACAAATACCCATCAAGGCCATCGTAGCCGCGAGCTCGTCGCGATCAGCGCTAAGTTCTTCACTAACGACAACAAGAAGACGCCAACCTCGTGATCGAGCGCCAAGAGAGGCGTGGCGTCAATCCGACCAGCTACCGGGCCCTCTGTCGATATGCATGCGCTTGGGGAACCAGCGACTTGTCGGCGCTGTAGGTTGCCCCTGCTCACTCGTGAGCTGCGGCAAGTCCAAAGGGCCCAACAAGAAGAATTTCTGCCGATGTACCGCAGAAGTACGATGGCAAGACGATCCGTCGGAGTTCCTCAAGATCTACACCATTGCGTGCAAGCTGCCGGGGCGTAGACGACAAGATTCTCGCCAACTACTTCCCGCCGGTACTCAAGCCCAATGTCGATCTTTGGCTCATGCACTTGCCGACAACTCCACATCCTTGGGCGGATCTATGCCATCAGTTTGTCGGCGCGCTTTCACGAGCGCCACAAGCCCCATGGCCAAGAGACCGACCTTCATCTCGCCGCCTAAGGAAGGAGAGCCCCGCAAGTTCATTCAGAGATTCAGCCGTACAACACAACATCCCAAATGTCCACCCCGCCGCTGGTAATCAGCGCTGCTCCATCGATCGCGCGGAACCGCAGGATGCGGAGGAGATGGCGATGTACAAGATGAAGGACGTCAGTGAGCTATATGCCCTGGCCGACAAGTGTGCACGTGCTGAAGAAGGGAGGAGACTCCCCGGAGAGAATATCGAGGAAGTAGCATCTCATAGTGAGGGGGCTGCCCCATAGAAGACCAAGTCCGCAAGAGCTCGATGCCCACTCCGCAAGCGCACCTCTTCGAGTGCTGCACTACCGCCGAGGACGCACCATCGAGCTCCACCGCAAGTGCAAGAAGACGATGGCAGCTCCACCAAAGACCAAGAAGGTGTCCGCTTAAGGAGGACGGACCGGTGGTACCTTCACCATCGCCACTTCGACCCTAAATAGAAAGGCGCCGTTGCTTTTTTCATGCGGCGAACGCCGACGTGTTTGCGTGGCAACCGTCTCGACATCCCCGTGTTCCTGTGAGTAATTGAGCACCATCTTGCCGCTCGTCCTCACGCCGCCCGCCAAGCGTAAAGTCGAAAAGCGCAAAGTGGAGCGCCAAGAATTCATCGCGAAGAGATCAAGAAATTGGAAGCAGCAGGCCTTGTCGAGTGCTCCATCCCACGTGGTTGGCTAATCTGTAGTCGCAGTAGAAGGCAAACGGAAAATGGAGGCTTTGTATCGACTTTACCGATGTTAATAAAGCTTGTCCCAAAGACCCATTTCCTTGCCACGATCGATCAGATTGTTGACTCCACGGCCGATGATTTGCTTTCATTTCTTGATGCATACTCAGGGTACCATCAGATCTTCATGGCGTAAGAGGATGAGAAGAAAGCCGATTCATCACCCCATGTGGCACATATCGTTTCATACAGATGCCTTCGGTTTAAAGAATGCTGGTTCAACATTTGCAAGAGTAGTCCATCACGCTTTTGAGTCACAAATCCACGTAAATGTGGAAGCCTACATGGATGACATAGTGGTCAAGAGCAAGGACAAGGCGACTCGATTCAAGATTTAGATGAAACCTTTGCAAATCTGCATGCAAGATCAACCTCAAGCTCAACCCCGAGAAGTGTGTCTTGGAGTCCCTCCGCAAGCTTCTCGGTTCTTCGGTCTCTCCGGGAATTGAAGCCAATCCCGACAAGATCAAGGCCATTGAGCAGATTGAAGCACCAAAGCGCGCCAAGGATGTACGAAGACTTGCCGGTTATGCTGTTGCTCAAAGAGGTTTATCTCTAAGTTCTGTTGAGCTACCCTGCCATTTTTAAAATATTGAAAAGGCAGGTCCAATGAAATGGACTCTGAAGGTTGAGGTTGCGCCGCAGGACTTAAAGAGATACCGTCCTCCACTAACACTTGTCGTGATCTAAGCCACAAGAGAAGTTGCTGCCATATATAGCGGCAACCAATCAAGTGGTTAGTGCTGCGTTAGTAGCGGAGAGGGAGGCGGATGATGAGCCGCAACCACGGGCAGGGACATCCAATGACAAGCAAGGAACTTCACCGCAAGCTCCGTCCCGATAAAGATGGATCCGCAGCATGTGAGAAGATGCGTAAAAGGATGGTGCAGCTACCAGTTTATTTTGTCATTCCTTCGCAGGGGCTAGGTCAAGGTACTGCGTGCGTTGCTTTTTCGCCTTCTCATGGCCTCGAAAGCTGCGCCATTACTTTCAAGCACATGAGATCACACCGCCACTGCTTTCATGAAGAGGATAATGCAAAATCCGTATAGCAACAGCAGGATTGTCGAGTGGACACCGAACCTGCCAAGCTTTGGCCTCAAGTTTGAAAGCACTTCAACTATCCAAAGCAGAGCATTGGCAGAGTTCATAGCAATGGACGCTAACACAAGATGAAGAAATTCCGTAAATGAGCATCCCCACAAGGAAGCAAGCAAAGAGTGGGTGATGTACTTTGATGGTGCCTTCACTACAAGGCGCCGGTGTCAAGCGTATGCTTATCGCACCCATCGGAGAGCACCTCAAGTACATAGTCCAAATGCACTTTCCCAAGGAGCAAGCAACAAACAATACCGCAGAGTATGAAGGTTTGCTTGCCGTCTCAGATCGCAGAGACCTTGGGATCAAGAAGCTCATTGTCGGGTGACTCACAGCTTGTCGCCCGCCAAGTGAACAAAGATTATCGAGTCCGCTGATGGAAGCCTATGTTGATGAAGTGAGGAAGCTAGAAGAGCACTTTGACGGCCTACGATGGAGTATATTCCAAGGGCTCGAACGACATTGCCGATGGCTTGTCAAAGTGCGCCGCACTCAAGTTACTGTGGAACCAGGGATCTTTGTGCTCAAGCCGACTCAACCGATCGTAACGCCATCAATCGGATGAATAAGAAGAGGAAGTTGATTTCGGTGACTATTTTCCCGCAGCCCCAAGCCGCCGCCAAGAAGGTCCCCAAGATCAACACCAAGAGCGCCGAGGAGCAGTCTGCCCGACAAGCCATAGGGTTTGTTTCTGAAGCGCACACTTTATTAAGTTTTGCTCCGGCAAGCTTGCCGGGAACATCAAGCCCGCCGAGCCGCGAGTGTTCTTGTCGAGAAGCGGATGTTCCCGAAGTCCTTGTTGTCGAGCCGCAAGCTCAAACATGGGCGCAGAGATTGTCCATTTCTTCAGACAGAGAACTTCCCAAGAGCAAGAAGAAGCGGAAAGAGTAGCCCGGCAAATAAGTATGTACCAGTTTGTCGACAACACACTATACGTAAGAAGACTCAACGGTGTGAAATTGAAGTGTATCCACCGGGAAGATGGACATAAGCTGTTGCAGAGATACACAGAGGCATATGTGGTCACCACATTGGCAAGAAGAGCACTTGCCGCAAAGCTTTCCAGAAGGTTTCTTTTGGCCGACAGCCTCCAGATGCAATCGCACAAGTAACCAAGTGTGAAGCGCAAGGCCCATTCCAAACAGATACACCAGCCAGCTCAAGCTCTCCCAGACGATCCCTTTATCCTCGCCATTTTCGTTCTCGACATCCTCGCCCCTTCCCCGTAGTTGTTTGGGCTTTGAGTACTTGTACGCTGTAATCGACAAGTTCACAAAGTGGCCGGAAGTGGAAGCAAGGAGGAAGGTGACAAGACAACAAGCAGCAAGTTCTTCAGTCCATTGTTTGCCGCTTCGGGATTCCTAACAGATCATCACCGACAACGGTACACAATTCACAAGCCACACCTTCATGCAATACGCCCAAGATCTTGGCGCCAAGGTCTCGCTTTCGGCTTCGCTTGCTCATCCGAGAAGTAACGGTCAAGCGGAGAGGGCAATGTCAAGTGCTGCGGGCTCAAGACCGTAACTTTCGACAGGCTGCACAAGTGCGGAAGAAACTGATTGACGGAGTTGCGGTGGTTCTTGGTCGATCAGATAACGCCAAATCGAGCCACCGCCGACACCTTTCGCTTCTAGTCTATGGAGCAGAGGCAGTCCTTCCCACGGAACTCAGATTCGGTCACCGAAAGTGCTCGCTATGATGAGTTGAGCAAGAGCAGCGCGATAAGATGACGGTTGCCCTTGAGGAGGACCGCTTCAAAGTTGTCAGACGAGCTGCTCGATACCAAAGAAGCTTTGCACCGCTACCATAGCCGCAGTTAATGCCGAAGTCTCGAGGAAGGCGACCTTTGTTCTTCGCTGCTCAGTCCGCCAAGAATTCCAAAAGTTGACGCCAAGTGGGAAGGCCTTTATCGGGTGAAACAAGTCACTAGGCCTGGCGCTGTCCGCTTTGAGACCGAAGATGGCATTCCGGTGAGCAACTCCTCGAACATCGAGCATCTTCGTAAGTTTTACCCAGAAGTGTTGCTGTTTAACCTGTTCCGCAATGACCTTTTGTACAAGTCTTGCCGATGTTGCATGTAATCCTTTGTACAAAGCTGGCGCAGATCCTGCATAAGTAAAGCTCATGTGTTTCGCACAACTTGTCAATTTCAGGCTTTCATCATTTTATTGCATGTTTTGTCCGACACTTTGTGCAGCACCTAAACCCGTAAGCAATAACGAGCCGCAAGGCTCCATGACTTTATTTTCTCCGCTTTCTTTCTTAAAGAAAGGAAGGTTCCTCGCACAAGTTAGCTGTGGGAAGGAGAAGATAATGGTCTGACCAAGCATCGCCGAGGAAATTTCGCTTACCAGAAGCAAACGACAAAAAGCTAAGTTGCCAAAGTTTGAGCAATCAGTTTTAAATTTTTAAGTTATCTTCCTCGAACGATCAGATTTTGTATGGAAAACCTGCGCCGGAGGAACCAACTTGTAGCTAGTTGCACCTTACTTTGTTTTGAGTCCGCCAACATCTTAAGTGAGCTGAAACTAGTTGCATAAGGTTGTTTGTCGGAAGCGGCACCGCCAAAGCAGTGCTGCTAACGCTCCGCACTCAGCGCCAAGCAAAGGTGCCCACACCGACAAGTTCCCTTAAAGCGAGGGCAAAACATACAAAGGAAAGAATCAAGTAAAGGAAATAACATTGCAATCATTGCCCGAGATAGAGTTATATTACAAAATAGCTTGTCGCAACTCTAATAGATTGTTCTCCTAACATGACCAGCAGCCGATAAGGAAAGATAAAATTGGCGACCTAATCTACGCGGTCGCCATCAACCCTCTTGATCTTGCCCACCTTGTCCACAATGGTGCGATAAGGGCCTTGAGTGCTCTCCACATCAGCATCCGCGGCAAGGACTTGAGGACGCCGTGAGGATGAGGCCTGGATTGCGGAAGGCCACCTTCATTAGCACCTTCCGAGAGCTCTCACAGCAGATCCGGGCGCGACTCGCCAGCCTGCTTTGGAATCTCTTCCGAGTCGCTGAGAGCCGCCACCACGCCTTGAAGAACAAGATGAGCTTGGCGCTGATTGAGGTGCTCATCGAGGAATATCCAAGATCCACCATCCCCAGCTCCGCCAGCCCCTCGCCGATGGCGGCGTAACGCTCACGAGACCCTCGTCCAGTGCTCCACATTCTCTCCAAGGTGTTCGGCGGCAAAAGACTTCGCCAAGAGCGCTTCGTCGGTTTTGATCTTCTCCAACAAGGCCACCTCCCGCCCCTCGGCGCCTTCCAAATAAGTTCGAAGTCAAGGTGGTCACCAACTCAAGATCTGCTTTGAGTCCTTGGCGGCGCTGAGCCTTGCTCCTCTTAGCGAGACGGCCCCGCAGCTCGCCAAGAGTGCAAAGGCCCTTCTCGCGCTCATGCTTGAGTGCAGCAAGCTCTTCACCGCTTCTTCTTCAGACCGCCTCCAGCCAAGCGCCACCTTCGCCTCCAACTCCTTCTTGGCGGCCCCGGCAGCTGCGGCAAGGCCCTTGATTCCTTGAGGGCTCCGCCAAATGTTCTTGCCTGCTGCAAGCTCCTCCTCATGGCTGTCAAGGTTGATCTTCCGCGCGCCAGCTCGCTTCTTGCGCAGACAGCCTTCGTGGCAAGCCGTTGTTGTTTTTCAACCTCAGCCTTCTCGAGGATGAAGGCTTTATGCGCTTTCGACGATTTGCTCCCGCCTTCTCGCCAAGGCCCGAGAGCTTCTCGATTGATGCCCCGAGCTCCGCTGCTCTCTATGTTCCGCCGCTTCTTCGCGACAAGCGCTTCCCGGATTCCAGCTATTTGTCGGGTGCGGTAGAGCGACAAAGCAGCCTCGCAATAACTGCTCCTCCTCGTGACTCGCCGCTGCTGCTGCGCGGCCGACCAGCCGCCAGCCCAGCGGAGGCGAGCAGCTCTTCATCAAAGGTCTCTTCGACCGCGCCTGGAGCTCGATGCCCGTGGGAGTTTGATGAAGACGCCGCCGCCGCCTTCGATAGGTGCTGGCTGGGGCTCTTCGAGCTCGACGCTGCAGAAGGGCGGAGGGATCGGCGGTCGGTGAAGCGCCTCGGCGCCTCGCGGCCTCATGGCCGCCGCGGCGATCGCTGCATTCGCGCCAGCCTCAAGGGCAGCACCTTTGGCGGCCTCTTCGCTGGAGTCATCGGCGCCAGCCCTTTTCCTCAATGGCGGCGCATATCCATCGATTGCCACAAGACGCCCTCCTCGCTGGCGACTCGGGCCCATCGGCTCTCGCGCGATGGATCTGACGACCGAAAAGAAAGAACAGTCAAGCAAATGTTCAAAAGAAAATCAAGAAGAGGAACGCAAGGGAAGTTTTCAGCAAGAGGATTACCCGCGATGGGATCTCAAGCCGCCGTCTCAACCATCGGAGGGTCGCCGGGCGCTATCCCTTATCGGAGAACTGCCCTTGCCGAGAAGCCTCCTTGCCGGAGAACGCCCTTGCCGGGGATCCTCCCTTGGCGTGTAGTCGACGCAGATGGCACGCCGAGCGCTGCTTCCGGCACTCCTCGGTGGGGCTGCTCGCTTCCTACACAAACCAACAATGATATCAAGAAAGAAAGAGCACCCATGTACGCCAACAGCAAAAAGTAAACCGTGATACTTACGCTGGGGCTGCTTTGAGGAAGAGTTGCCGTCCGCAGGTGGTCTCTTGACGCGCCTCGCTGCCGCTGGGGATCGCCTCGATGACAACCACCGGGTCTTGGTTTCTTCGACGCCTTCCGAGCCAGCATTCTAAAAGGAAAGAGTTCGTAATGAAGCAAATCAGATACAAGACAAAGCAACAAAATTGAAGAACTACAAGTACAACATGTGCTTACTTTTCTTCTTCGGCTGCCGAGCTGAGCGCGAGAGATCAAATTCTGGCTCGCCTGCCTGTGCGACGAGGCGAGGAGGGGTTCCTTGACCGCTTGGCGGGAGTAGCAGCTGTGGTTCGGGAGGGCTCGCCCGCCATTGTTGCAGCGCGGCGGAGGTGCTCCCGCAAGCAACAAAGGTTGCCATGGTGGAGCTGGGCCGCCAAGCTGGCAGCGCGGCGCTGCTGGCCCGCTCGCCGCCTCTGCTTGCCTCCAGCCTTTGCGGAGACGCCTTCTGGTGGAGCTGGGGCTCGCGGCGTGCAAGCTACTAGATGGCGGGAGGAGGCGCGCGGCGGCTCGCCGACTCGGCTTCAGGTTCGCAAGCTCCTCCGCCGCAAACTCCTTCGCCGACAAGGCTTGCCGCCCGCTGCCTCTCGCCTCCTCCACGTTGAACCCGAATTCGCCAATGTAGCTGCTGCTGCCGCCTCTTCCAGCTGGGTGGCGCGCTGCATCTCGCCGCTGCTGTGTCGCGGTGAGGCCCTTCTGCTCATCGGGCGGATCGGCACTTCTTCCAAGTTGTCAAGAACACCCGCACGACGCTATCTCGCAGTTTTGCCAAGGTTGGAATAATTCCATGCGAAGTCGCACAACGGCATCATTGCACGGATGCGGTCGAGCGAGGAATTGTTGCACAATGGAACGACTCCTCGCAACCTGAACCATTTGGGATGATCGTGGTCATGCTTGAACAGCTCCAGAGCATCGTGATCCAACTCCAAGACGGTGAAATTGAAGTTGAGGCCCGGCGCAGCCTCATGATATCCGCCAGATTCGAACTCCCAAGCAGGTCTCCTCCTCTCCGCAAAGGGGCGGCGCGACGGCGAGGAAATCTGCGCCAACGGCGCCTTACAAAGTGAGTCCGCAAGCCCGAGGCATGTGATCCGGTGACGGCAATCTTCAATCTAGCATCTTCCGCGCCAAGTTTCTCCAAACATTGCCGCCAGCACTATTGGGGTTTGGTGTCGGCGGTAAAGGCTGCGGTTCTCCTCTACAATCCAACACCAATCTGCCCTCCACTCTTCCCACTTGTCGCGGAGCTCTCCTTCCAGATAAGCTTCTTTCTTGCCGATCCTTGAGATCCAAGCGATTCCTCCCAAGAAGGGGCCTCCTCTCAACTCGAGGCATGAAGAAGTGGCGAAAAGGGCTACGCTTGGTGGATTCCACAAAGTTTTCAAAGATGTGCGAAAACTGCCATGGTCGTGACAGCATTGGGGTGAAGTCAAGGAGGCGAAACCCGAGGTGTTCGCGATATCGCAGAAAATTAGAGAAGGGCGGGCAGAGTCCGCAATAGAAGAACAAAGGCGAAGAAAGGGTACCCAGCTGGGGCTAGTTCAAGCAGCGGCCGGGAGTACTTTGTGCGCTGGATGCGCTGCTGCCGCCGACCGTAAGAGGTAGTAGTTCTCTCAGCCGCCTTGCGCGAAATGGGGGAAGATAGCTCCGCCTTTCGCAGAAAGCCCATGAGTCATGCCGGCCGACGACTTCACGCCTTCCCTTGTCTCTTCCGAGCCATGGTGGAGGCGGTGGGGAGACCGACGCTTGATGGTACTGGCATGGCGAAGTGAGCGCCTCTCTTCGTGACTTGGGAAGAAGGGGAGCAGCGTGGTTTTTCGAGATTGACAGCAATGGCGAGGTGGGCGAACTGCCCTCGCTTCCCGCTTATAAAGAGGGGGGGGAGGACGCCCGCTTTTTCCGAATAAAGAAACCCCCATCATCTTCTCCCACGACGCCACGATCGACGCGTGCTGCTCATGGAGGGCTTGTGGACCGGAATGAGTTACTACAGAATTCAAGGCTGCGCGTGTCTGCAGACTGCTTTTGGGCCCGCCCAACAGCCGCAGATCATGTGTGGCCCAGTTCTGGGCTCCTGCTTGTACTAGAGTAGGGTACCCTAGTATCCCGAACTCGTGCACGGCAGTCACAAGACACCGCTGCAAGGCTTGCCAGTGACCGCTAAGGTCCTCCGTGGTTCCTTTGGAGCCATTCAAGAACAAAGTATTTAAGTTAAGGAGACAAGGCCCCGCAAGAGGAGCTTGCCGGAAGGCCACTCAAGGCACCTAGAAAACAAGGCCCCGCAAGAGGAGCTTGTCGGAAGGCCCGATGAGCGACAAGCTTACGGATGCGACAAGGCAACAACCGCTGCAAGGCGCTTGCCGCGCAGTTACCACTCTTTCCTCCGCCCAAAGACATCCACCAACGTGTCGCCATGGGACCTTTCCAGCGCCGCTGTGGCAAGACGCCAGCGGCCAGCGAGCGCTGATGGTAAGCGGCGCTGACAAGATGGCCATCGTGGTAAGCGTGGCGCCCCGACGGTCCTTTCTGCACTGCTTAGTTGACTTAGACGGGCATTTAATGCTTTTGTCCCCACCGTCGTGGTTAGGTATGATACACTATACAAGTAGCTGTACCAACCGCAACTCATTTTCCCTTTTGCCCTTGTTCACGCTAAGCACCGCTTGTGACCCCTTTAGCATATAAAAGGAGGCCCATGCTAACGCATAAGGGGTTCTGGGTTCATTCAAACCAGAGAACACTCTGCTAGGTCTTGTAGCTCTCGGCCCCTAGCAAGAACACAATACGATCGACAAGCAAGAGAGGAGTATTATCTCCGGAGTGCTCCGGCTGGGTAACTGCTCGTGTGCCGCTTGATCTGCTCTTCAGGCGACTCCGCCCCCACCGAACCGAAGGGGCTCGGTCCGCCGTCCCATAGGTGTTCGCGGGTCCAATCAGCTTCCCGACATCTTTTCGTGGGTCCGATCAGCCTCCCAGACACACATTATGCTTGGATTGTCTTGCACTTGCCCCATGTGTTTAGAAATCTCATTATACTTGGTGTCGTGAATGATTCCTATCCCTACCATAGACCTTTTGTTGAGCACGCTACATTCTTGCTATGATCTTGAGGTAGATGCTTGTTCACTTCACACATATTAGAATTCCTACCCCCATTTGCATGCTTGTTTCTATGATGACCTTGATTTTGCTCAATTTACATGCTTAAATGCCATGCCACACTTCTTTGTCAAACCATATGATATGCTTGATGACAACACTTGTTGGGTGAATCACCTTTCAATGCTTGGTTTTGCTCTTACGCCAACCACATTTGTTTTTCCAAGTGCTTGTTATCTTTGCTCCTTTTGAAGGAACTACAAGACAAGGCGACATTGAGAGTGCCCATTTGAAACTACAAGATGATGCATGCTTGGTGATCGCCAACTTCTACACGGCAACATCATCTCTTTCCCATGGTGATTTGGATTTGGATCCGAGGTCGGATCTTTCCCAAGGGGGAGGGGATGATGCGGAGCATCCTATGGACATCACCAAGTCATGAGTCCATTTGGCAAGTGACACGTGCGACATCTACTTCACATACATAAAGGTGAATCTTCTCCTTTGCACGTGTTCACTTGACGCCTTTGAGGATGGTATACTACTTGACATTCATTCCGGCGGCATGCATAGGTATTGTCAAGCTTCACACTTAGCAAGGATGAGTTCATGTGGAAGAGAACATCTACACCATCCAAGAGGGAAGCCTCGGAAGCGGAGAAGGAAGCGCCAAGAAGAAGGCAACAGCCTCAGCGACCCGCAAGACGGGCCCTCCGACCCGCGGTCCACGGGCACCCCTGTGTTGGCGGTCCTGAAGACCCCTGCGGCGACGGAGTGTACTGCGCCCACGGGACCCCCGTGTCCACTGGCCTCATGGACCGCGCAGCGCACGGGCTCTCGCGCTGGTCTCGGATACCCTTTGCGCACGGGGCTCCACTTACTCCCTGCACACGGGCCCCTGTAGGATGTGCTGGGCTTTGCCCTTGTTTTACCATTTCGCCCCACTTATCCCTCTCTTTGGCTAGGACTATATATACTCTTCATCTCCTCCATTTAGACTTGGCTAAGAATAGAACTAAACACCGGAGCTTAGCTCATGTATCTCCCCTTGTGGGATTCCTCTTGAGAGAGTCACACTCCATTGGAGTTCAAGGCCTCCATTGGAGAAGATCCCTAGTGGATAAAGCCCCCTTGAGGGAAGGATCTATCTAGATCATCAAGCCCTCATCTCCTTCATAGGATTTGGGATGAACTCTACCATGTATCTTGTTTCCCTTTGATTGTTCATGTACCTTGTGGATCTTGTGTGTTTGTTGGTCTAGTGGATGTGTGATTGGACTTGTTCTTGAGTGTTCCTCTTGTTTTCCTCTTGTGTTCATCTTGTTCTTGGGGATTCCTCCAATTCGTGAAAGATCTTCACTTAGGGTTCCACCCTACAACATCTTGGTATCTAGAGCCACGCTGATCACGAAATTGGAGCCCTCTTTGTTTTTCTAGCCTAATTTTGCTTGTTCTGCCCAATTTCGAAAATTCCGCACAAAAAGAGCCATATAGCAGTTGAACACTAAAGGAAAAGCTGTCCACAAGTTTAGCACGCCGATTTAACGCGAGCAGATTATACCAAGAACGCCTAACGGCGAACACAAATAGGCTATGGGCGCTTAACGGCTGGATAGACATTCATTCAAGCCAATCAAAATAAGACCGAACGGACATGTTCAGATACAAAGGGATCGCATATGTCAAGATTGATCGAACGAGAATGCAATAGCAAATAAGAATTAAGGCCACGATGATGCAATCACAGTGGTGGTTACAGGAGGCAAGCACAAAGATGCATCCATCAATGTACGACCTCCTCCTCCTCAACTCAAGCAGACCAGCCGGGCCACCGACCGCTGCTGCCATGAGCGCGGCTTGTGTGGCGAGGTCAAGGTGCTTCAACTAAGGCATCCAAGGCTTCTGCGTGGCTGAAGAAGGCCAACGTCAGAAGGCCCTCACTGGCCTTTAGATACCTATGTACACGATTTGTTCGTGCACATGGATGTGTAGGTCGGCGGTTTCTGTAAGGCGAGGCACCTCTCGCGAGCGTGACTCTCTAGCTGACATTCTTCGTGGCATCGGGCAGCGTAAGTAGGGCCACCAAAGCTTCAAAGAGGTTCACCATGGAAGCCATTAGGTGGCAGGCAATGAGGATCCCGGTGCGCGGGCTGGAGGAGTACGGCTGTCCGTGGTACTAGAGTAGGGTACCCTAGTATCCCGAACTTCAGACGGGCAGCTGCAGCACTTCGCTGCAAGGCTTGCCGGTGACCGCCAAGGTCCTCCGTGGTTCCTTTGGAGCCATTCAAGAACAAAGTATTCAAGCCAAGGAGACAAGGCCCCGAAGAGGAGCTTGCCGGAAGGCCACCGAGGCACCTAGGGAGACAAGGCCCCGCAAGAGGAGCATGCCGAAGGCCCGTGAGCGACAAGCTTCGACGCGACAGACAACGATCATGCAAGGCGCTTGCCGCGGCAGATCACCACTGTTCCTACGCCCAAAGACATCCACCAACGTGTTGCCCGGGACCTTTCCAGCGCCGCGTGGCGAGAGGTCAGGCGCTGGCGGAGCGCGTGGCAAGCGGCGCCGATAAGATGGCCATCGTGGTAAGCGGTGGCGCTTCGACGGCCCCTCGCTTGCACTGTTTGGGCGACGAGACGGGCATTTAATGCCTTTGTCCCCGCCGTGGTTAGGTATGATACATCGCACAAGTAGTTGTACCAACCGCACTTCCTTTTTCCATTTTTACCCTTGTTCACGCTTGACACCTGCCGGTGACCCCTTGAGCATATAAAAGGAGGCCCATGCGCAACGAGAGGAGGGTGGGGAAAAGGTTCAAACCGTAAAGCACCCACGCTAGGTCTCGCTAGCAGCTGGTGTATCAGTAGCACTCAGCGCCCCCTAGCAAGAACTCAATACACTCAAACATGCAGCAAGAGGAGGTTATCTCTCCGGAGAGCTCAAGCCGGGTAACTGCTCGTGCTTCGCCGATCTACTTCTACGGCGCACTCCGCCCCCCACCGAACCGAAGGGGCTCGGTCCGCCGTCCCATAGGTGTTCGTGGGTCGATCAGCTTCCCGACATCTTTGGCGCGCTGTAGGGGCGCCGAGGTTGTGTCAACCTGATCCGGCGCTCACACGAAGCTAGATCTTTGTTTTTCATCAACATGCCGCCGAAGAAGAAGGCTTCGCGCAGCGAGCCGCCCACGCCGATCCCACCACCACCGGAGCAAATGGGTGGTGGGTAGACACCGCGAAGAACGGGCGCCGCGTAGGGAGCTCATGATGCTGCCAAGTCCAAGACAAGGCTGCGCAGACCTCGGCGCTCAGACATGCACCGCGGCCCATCTCAGAGGCGCGGACCGACAGTAGTCATGGTATTCATAGTACCATACGCTGACCAAGATCGAGCCAGTGGATCCCGGCCCTCAAGACCAGCGCACGCCAACACGCTGGCACGAAAGCGAGGCACGGTCGCTCGACGGGATATCGCCCTTCTAACATTGTTAGAAGTCCGGCATATCCCGCCTTCGCGCATTCGCCATTGCCGCCACCACTCCAGCAGAAGCTTTGGCGAGAGCTCAACTCGCCCTAGATTACCTCCAACGGCCGACAAGGTCGGCGAATGGAGGGCCACCATTCGTAGTCTCATCGGCTTTGCCAACGGCAACACCCGCGGCAGCCGAGTACATCGCTGCCGCCAAAAACTGCTAAGCACGAGCCGGTGGCGATGAAACCGTGGAGGTGCAACCACCATGCACTCTCCACCCCAAGGCCAAGATCGCCGACTCGCCGGATCCACCTCGACAAATGACTCCACCGCCATCATATCCACGAGCTCGTCGCGATCAGCGCCAAGTTCTTCACGAACGACAGAAGAAGACGCCGAACTCGCATCGAAGCGCCAAGAGAAGCGCCGACGTCAATCAGACCAGCGCTACCGGGCCTTCCGTCGACATGCATGCGCCAGGGGAACCAGCGACTTGCCAGACGCGGTAGGTTGCCCTGCGTCACTCGTGAGCTGCGGCAAGTCTAGTGGCCCAAAGAAGAAGAATTTCTGCCGACATAACAGAGAAGTACGACGGCAAGACGATCCGTCGGAGTTCCTCAAGATCTACACCATCATGTGCAAGCTGCCGGGGCGAGACGACAAGATCCTCGCCAACTACTTCCCTACCGTACTCAAGCCCAATGTCGATCCTGGCTGATGCACTTGCCACACAACCCATATCTTCCTGGCGGATCTATGCCATCAGTTTGTCGGCGCTTTCACAGTGGCCAAAAACCTCATGGCTAAGAAAGCGACCTTCATCTGCCGCCTGTAAGGAAGGAGAGCCCTCGCAAGTACATTCAGAGATTCAGCCGCAGACAAGACAACATCCCAGATGTCCACCCCGCCATGTAATCAGCGCTGCTCCATCGAATATGCGGAACCGCAGGATGCGGAGGAGATGGCGATGTGCAAGATCAAGGACGCCGCGAGCTATATGCCCCGGCCGACAAGTGTGCACGCATGAGGAAGGGAGGAGACTCTGAGAGAATGTAGAAGCAGGAGGATCTGATAGTGAAGAGGCTGCCCGCAAAGAAAAGTCGGCGCGGAACAATGTAAAGAAGAAAGGCAAAGATGGGCTAGTCGTTGAGCAGTCCGCAATGGAGGTGGCGCCAAGAAAGCCAAAGTTGGTAGCTCCGCAAGGAGATTGCCGCTGCATCAACTCGCCAGTTGTGGAAGTCGCCGACAAGGTGACGGCACCAACAAGCAAGATCGCAAGATCCACCGCACTAAGGGCCATGACCTCCAAAGCTGCAAGAAGGTCGAGCAGCTTGTCGAGCAGCAAAAGGCTGAATACGAAGCGATGTGACAAGGAGAAGGCCCAGAAGGTGTTGGAGGAGCTAGCAAGAAACGCCTGCCGAGGAGGACGCCACGGCAAGGCCAAGCAGCAAGGAGGAGACAGACTCCTCGCGGCCGCGACAAGGATGAAGATGACGACGACGATGAAGACATGGATGATGACGAGGCCGATGAGCAGGAGTTCCGTAAAGCCACAGAGGTCTTGTGCGCTTGACGGCGGTGCTTCGCATACTTCACACCGCCAACTCAAGCAAAGTGGATGCGGAAGTCAATGCGCGTAACCATCCGCCGAGTCACGCAAGCCTCCGAAATGGTCCAACACGCCTATCATCTTTGATATTGAGGACCACCTCGATCGCATAATCTGCGGTCGGGTGCTTGCCGATGTTGGTTTCACCAACTATCCGCAACCTCAAGGTCACTAAGATGTTAGTTGACGGCGGGCCGCTTGAACCTCGATCTCCTCCGCGTGCTCCGTAAACCCAGATCCCCGATGGCGAGCTCAAGAGACCGCACATTTCAAGGAATCAATCCGGAAGGAGCAAGCCAAAGGGAAAGATCACGCTGTTTGTGACATTTGGCAGCGAAGTTGAACTTCGTGATCGAGAGGGTCACTTTTGACGTTGTTGACTTTCCATTACCTTACAATGGAATACTTGGTCGCCCAAAGACTCGCCAAATTCATGGCGGCTCTCACTATGCAAACAACATGCTCAAGATGCCAGCCCGATAAGTGTCATCTCCGCCCCTCGCAACAAGAAGGATGCTCTTATCTGCGCCGACAAGATCTACCGGAAGCGGCAGCCGCAACAGATCGCAAGTCACTTGTCACCAAGCTCCCGGGCTAAGAAGAAGACCAAGTCCGCAAGAGTTCTCGATGCCCACTCGGCAAGCGCACCTCTTCGGAGTGCTGCGCTACCGCCGAGGACGCACCATCGAGCTCCACCGCAAGTGTAAGAAGACGGCGGCAGCTCCACCAGAGACCAAGAAGTTGTCCGCCAAGGAGGACGGCACCGTGGCACCTTCACCATCGCCACTCGACCCTAAATAGGAAGGCGCCGTTGCTTTCCCACGGCTAACGCCGACGTGTTTGCGGGCA
Organism: Aegilops longissima; assembly: GCA_021605205.1. NCBI lineage: Eukaryota > Viridiplantae > Streptophyta > Magnoliopsida > Poales > Poaceae > Aegilops > Aegilops longissima. Next base: position 19,150 of record JAHIAM010003698.1, on the reverse strand, counting down.
ACCGTCCGACATCCCCGTGTTCCTGTGAAAGTAATTGAGCACCACCTAGCTGTCTGTCCTCGCGCGCGCCCATCAAGCGTAAAGTCGAAGGTGCAAAGGAGCGCCAAGAATTCATCGCAGAAGAAATCAAGAAATTGGAAGCAACATGCCTTGTCGAAGAGTGCTCCATCCCACGTGGTTGGCCAATCTCGTAGTCGCGCGCAAGGCAAACGGAAATGGAGGCTTTCAGATCGACTTTACCGATGTTAATAAAGCTTGTCCCAAAGACCCATTTCCCTTGCCGCGCATCGATCGATTGTTGACTCCACGGCCGGATGTGATTTGCTTTCATTTCTTGATGCATACTCAGGATACCATCAGATCTTCATGGCAGAAGAGGATGAGGAGAAGACCGCATTCATCACCCCATGTGGCACATACTGTTTTCGCACGGATGCCTTTCGGTTTAAAGAATGCTGGTTCAACATTTGCAAGAGTAGTCCATGACGCTTTTGAGCCGCAAATGCACGTAAATGTGGAAGCCTACATGGATGACATAGTGGTCAAGAGCAAGGACAAGGCGACTCGATTCAAGATTTAGACGAGACCTTTGCAAATCTGCGCAAGATCAACCTCAAGCTCAACCCCGAGAAGTGTGTGTTTGAGTCCCTCCGCAAGCTTCTCGGTTCTTCGTCTCTCAAATGGGGAATTGAAGCCAATCCCGACAAGATCAAGGCCATTGAGTAGATTGAAGCACCAAAGCGCCAAGGATGTACGAAGACTTGCCGGTTATGTAGCTGCTCTCAAAGAGGTTTATCTCTAGGTTCTGTTGAAGCGCGCTCGCCATTTTTCAAAATATTGAAAAAGGCAGGTCCAATGAAATGGACTCCGAAGCGGAGGTTGCGCTGCAGGACTTAAAGAGATACTGCCCTCCACTCAACACTTGTCGCACCTAAGCCACAAGAGAAGTTGTTGCTATATATAGCGGCAACCAATCAAGTGGTTAGTGTTGCGTTAGTAGCGGAGAGGGAGGCGGATGATGAGCTAGCAACCACGGCAGATGCATCCAATGACAAGCAAGGCACTTCACCGGCAAGCTCGTCCCGACAAAGATGGATCTCACAGCGCAGCGAGAAGATGCGAAGAGAATGGTGCAGCGCCAGCTTACTTTTGTCGCCCCTTCCGCAGGGGCTAGGTCAAGGTACTCGTGTGCGTAAATTGCTTTCGCCTTCTCATGGCTCTCGAGAAAGCTGCGCCATTACTTCCAAGCACATGAGATCACAATGCCACCGCTTCCACTGAAGAGGATACTTAAAATCCGTAGCAACAGCAGGATTGTCGAGTGGGCGTTGAACTGCAAGCTTTGGCCTCAAGTTTGAAAGCACTTCAACTATCCAAAGCAGAGCATTGGCAGAGTTCATAGCAGAATGGACACCAACACAAGATGAAGAAATTCCGAAACAAGCATCCCCGGCCAAGGAGGCAAGCAAAGAGTGGTTGATGTACTTTGATGGTGCCTTCTTCGCTGCAAGGCGCCGGTGCAAGGCATACTTGTTGCACCCATCGGAGAGCACCTCAAGTATGTAGTCCAGATGCACTTTCCCAAGGAGCAAGCAACAAACAATACTGCAGAGTATGAAGGTTTGCTTGCCGGTCTCAGGATCGCAGCAGACCTTGGGATCAAGAAGCTCATTGTCAGAGGTGACTCACAGCTTGTCGTCTGCCAAGTGAACAAGAATTATCAGAGTCCGTTGATGGAAGCTTACGTTGATGAAGTGAGAAAGCTAGAAGAGCACTTTGATGGCCTAAAGATGGAATATGTTCCAAGAGCTCAGAACGACATTGCTGATGGCTCGTCAAGCGCGCCAGACTTAAGTTACCTGTGGAACCAGGGATCTTTGTGCTCAAGCTGACTCAACCGCTCAGAACGCCATCAACTCGGACAGAACAAGAAGAGGAAGTTGATTTCTGGTAACTATTTTCCGCAGAGCTCCCAAGCCGCCGCCAAGAAGGTCCCCAAGATCAACACTAAGAGTGCCGAGGAGCTTTCTGCTCCGACAAGCCCTAGGGTTTTTTCGAAGCGACGCCCGACAAGTTTTGTTCGCAAGATCTTGCCGGGAACATCAGTTCGGCTGAACCGCAGTTCTTGCCGAGAAGCGAATGTTCCCAGCAGCAGATGTGCCTTTAGTCCTTGTTGTCGAGCCGCAAGCTCTAGCATGGGCACAGCAGATTGTCCATTTTCTTCGACAGAGAACTTCCCAAGAGCAAGAAGAAGCGGAAAGAGTAGCCCGGCAAATAAGTATGTACCAGTTTGTCGACAAAGACACCGCATGTAAGAAGACTCAACGGTGTGAAATTGAAGTGTATTCACCGAAGATGGACAAAAGCTGCTGGCAGAGATACATGGAGGCATATGTGGTCACCACATTGGCGCGAAGAACACTTGCCGCAAAGCCTTCCAAGAAGGTTTCTTTTGGCCGACAGCCCTCCAGATGCAATCGCAGTATAACCAAGTGTGAAGCATGCCGCCCATTCCAAGCAGATACACCAGCCAGCTCAAGCTCTCCAGACGATCCCTTTATCCTCGCCATTTTCGTCCTGGGGCTCGACATCTCGCCCCTTTCCCCGAAGTTGTCGGGGCTTTGAGTACTTGTACATTGTAATCGACAAGTTCACAAAGTGGCCGGAAGAAGCAAAGGAGGAAGGTGACAAGACAACAAGCAACAAGTTCTTCAGTCGATTGTTCGCCGCTTCGATCCCTAACAGATCATCACCGACAATGGCACGCAATTCACGAGCCGCACCTTCATGCGTAATATCCAAGATCTTGGCGCCAAGGTCCGCTTCGCTTCGCTGCTCATCCGAGAAGTAACGCCAAGCGGAGAGGGCAATGCTCAAGTCGCGCTGGCTCAAGACCAGGACTTTCGACAGTGCTGCACAAAAGCGGAAGAAACTGGATTGAGGAGCTGCCGGTGGTTCTTTGGTCGATCAGACGACGCCAAATCGAGCCAACGCCGCACACCTTTTGCTCTAGTCTATGGGGCAGAGGCAGTTCTCCCCACGAACTCAGATACGGTCGCCGAGTGCTTGCTTATGATGAGTTGAGCAAGAGCAGCTATGCATAAGATGACGACCGCTCCTTGAGGAGGACCGCTCAGTTGCCGGACGAGCTGCTCGATACCAGCAAGCTTTGTGCCGCTACCATAGCCGCAGTTAGTGCCGAAGTCTCGAGGAAGGCGAATTTTGTTCTTCGCGTGTTCAGTCCACCAAGAATTCCAACAAGTTGACGCCAAGGGGAAGGCCCTTATCGGTGAAACGAAGTCACTAGGCCAGGCGCTGTCCGCTTTGAGACCGAAGATGGCATTCCGTGAGCAACTCCCGAACATTGAGCATCTTCGAAGTTTTACTCAGAGGGCGCGGTTGCCGAACCTGTTCCAAAGAACCACCTTTTGTACAAGTCTTGCCGATGTTGCATGTAATCCTTTGTACAAAGCCAAGCGCAGACCTCTGCTGCATAAGTAAAGCTCATGTGCTTCAAGATCTTGTCAATTTCATGCTTTCTACATTTTATTGCATGTGTTACCCGACACTTTGTGCAGCACCTACCCCGGTAAGCAATAACGAGTCAGTAAGGCTCCATATCTTTATTTTCTCTTCTTCTTTCTCAAAGAAAGGAAGGTTCCTCGCCCACAAGTTAGCCGGGGGAAGGAGGAGATAATGGTGGGACCAAGCGCCGCCGAGGAAGTTTCACTACCGAAGCAAACGATGAAAAGCTAAGTTGCTAAAGTTTGAGCAATCAGTTTTAAATTTTTAAGTTATTCTCCTCGAACGATCGTGCTTTTGTATGGAAAACTCATTAACTCAGAGCTAGTTGCGCCCTTACTTTGTTTCGAGTCCGCCAACAACTTAAGTGAGCTGCAACTAGTTGCGATAAGGTTTTGTCGCTAGCGGCACCGCCAAAGAAGTTGCCGACGTCTCAAGACTCAACCATGGCAAAGGTGCTCATACCGACAAGTCCCCTAAAAGCGAGGGCAAAAACATACAAAGGAAGGAATCAAGTAAAGGAAATAACATAGCAATCACTACCCGAAATAGAGTTATATTACAAGATAGCTTGTCGCGGCTCTAATAAATTGTTCTCATGACATGACCAGCAGCGACAAGGAAAAGAGAAAACGGGCGGCCTAATCTACGCGATCGCCATCAACCCTCTTGATCCCGCCACCCTGCCCACGATGGGTGCGATAAGGGCCTTGAGCGCTTCCACATCAAAGATCCGCGGCAAGGACTTGAGGACGCTGGTGAGGTTGAGGCCTGGATTGCGGAAGGCCACCTTCATCAAGACCTTCAAGAGCTCCTCACAGATCCGGGCGCGACCTCGCCAGCTGCTTTGGGATCTCTTCCCGGAGTCGCTGGAGGGCCGCCACCACGCCTTTGAAGAACAAGCTGATGTCGTGACCCCGATTCCAAGTCACATCGACCTAGCTGGTAACACCTCATATCACTTTGCGCCTCACGCACGGTATTCCCACGGTGTCGCTTACCATGGCCCGGACCGCTTATGCGCTTTTGGCTCACGATATGATAGTGTCGCTAGCATCCACATGACAAAGAACCCGGCCGACATGGCTAGTCGTGAACCCAAAGCGCACTAACCTATGGGGACAGCATACATGAAACACTTCGAGCATGTCGGTCATCAACGATGAACTTGGGCTGTAGCACTGGCTAACAGACTCCGTATCCCGGCTGTAGCAGGCTAGGCAGACTCCAAGTATCACCGCTGACATTTCAAGGGATGTATATAGGAACGAAATGAATCACATGCCGCCACCAAGTGTCCAAGCAGAGTCAATAGCAGGACTCGTGAACCGGCAGTAGCGGACTACTATCGCCGTAAGCACAAGACTTACATTTCCCATATGAGAGGCTGCCAAGGATAAACAACTAGATTGTCGGATCCCACTCATACCAAGCATTTCAATCATACACGCAATATGCCCGATATGAGTAAATACAACAAGGCATCACAACAAAACTCTACAACTCAAGTATTTTATTTAAGAGGCCCGAGGAGCCATACATAACATAGTCATACAGATAGGGTCACATGACCCAACACTCAAGTCATACAATCATACAAGCACATGCGAAGCAAAGTAGTCTCGAGTACGCACTCTAGAAAGAAAGAAAGCTTGTTGGAGCCTTTCTATCTACATGGCCCTTCACAAGTCTTAGATCGCCACCGGTGGCTAGCTTACTCGTCAAGTCAACATCTACATAGAACTGCTTGAGGGGTAGTATAGTCCTCTAAAAATATTGATTACAAACATGAGTACAAAAGTACTCAGAAGTCTTACCACGTAATCCTATCATACATGCACATTCTCAAGGAAGGAAGTGGAGTTAAATGCAGCAAGCCAGCTTTGACTCTTGGCTAAGCTTATCCCACGTGACACACTTTGTAAAGCATTTTGTCGCATACCAGTCCACTAATCACCATCACAATACTCCACCGTGGATCCTCTCTCGTCATCCCCGAGAGGGCCATCCACTATACTCACACTTATCTTGAGGCTTTTAGTAGTATCCATTTACTTGTCTATGAACTGATATAGGTAACCCAGAAGTCCTTCTCCGTGGACACGGCTATTCAATAGATCATATTTAACCCCGCAGGGTATACTTCTTCACACACGCTCACCACTTATCGCCGCTACACGACATGTACTGCAACCTTCAAGCGGAAGCCCAACGTGGTGTCGGCCACAGCCTACCTAAACACACAAGTCCCTAGTCCAGTTATCGCCTATTCGGTTCCATCCGCAGGAGTCCGCCGAGGTTTCCCATACAGCCCCGAACGATGTGTGCAGGGTTCCCGAGATACCAAACGGCACTGCACACATCAACCACGGTGCCTACCGCAACACAACCCACCCCTAAGGTCAGCGCTATGCGGCCCCCAAAGATGCTACAAACACCGTAAACTACTTGCAACTCCCTGACTATGAACAGGGTGGTTAAGAAGTTTAGAGGGTCAATTGGTTTCGATCCCAATGTGTGGTAGTAGCTAGTTCATGGATCACAAACACAGATCTCAGCCTAAGTTCGCTTCAATGAAACAACCCACCATGTACTCCTACATGGCCTCTCATCGATACCTTTACCAAATCGTGTTCAACACTTACACTCTCGAACCAACACAACCTTTCACTCCAGCTCATCATCCCGATGAGCCGACTGACACAACTCTAAGCATAGCAAGCATAGCATGGTAGGAATCACAAACATGGCTCAATCAACTCCTACACATACTAGTGGGTTTCATCTAGTTATCGTGGCAATGACAGTCATGCAAAGGAAGTGGGTTCAACTACCGCAGCACACAACAGTTGAATCGCGTTGTCTTAATGCAGAAATGAGAGCAGTAAGCGAGAACATGGGTTTGTATCGAATGTTCAATGAATTGCTTGCCCGATGGAACTGGGTAGAGAACTGCCTTCGATGGGTTATCGAGGTTATCTTCTAAGCAGAACCTATCATGAAAACACACCAAAATAAACATACAACCAATATGCAACAATATGATGCATGCTATGACATGGCAAGATGAATGTGTGTTGGCCTAATGCAAGTTGAAGGATAGGATGATCTCATTTGAACCAAAGGTTCAAATGATAGATCATGTGAGTTAGTCCTAATGGTGCAAAATCTTAATCTGGTTATTCAGCATAGTTAACTTGTTTTAACATGCATGAAACCTGTACCAATGGATAGAGTGTATTTTTCTGATAAATTTTCATATATAAATCTTTGCATTTGGAGTTATAGAATAAAAGTTATAAGCATTTGAAATTTGAATTATATTCTGATTTTAGTATATAAAAATAATTCCAGAATTTGAATTAATGCGCCAAGATGAGGTCAAGATGACGTCGGGGTCAACGGGGTCGTCCGGTCAAACTGACCAGGGGACCCGCATGTCGTTAGTTTAACTAATTAGTTTTAATTAAAACTAATCCTAATTAGATTAGCCGAGGGGTCCACTGCCATCGACCCGCAGGGTCAACAGGCCCACGGTGAGGTCAACTCACCGCGCCTAGCCGCCGGCGAGGCCAGACGCGGCGAGCAAGTGCATTTGCACGCCCGGCTCCAAATGGAACGCGGAGAGCATCTACGGTAGCTAGAGGTGAGCCGCGTGTCCGGTGGGGTTAGTTAGGTTAGGGGTGGCCGAGGGCGCCATGACGAGTCCGGGCGCGACGAGGCTCGCCACCGACGGGTTAGGGGTTAGCGGCCTCGGCGAGGCACGGGAGTGCACGGTTAGACTCGTGGAGGTGTGGTGAGTGCGATGGGCATAGTGGTGTGGTCAATAGGTGACCGGAGGCTCGCCGGCGACGAGTCCCAAGGGCGGGGGTTCAGCGATCATCGGTGCTCGCTGTGGTGCAAGAAGAAGAGAACGGAGAGGATAGAGGGTAGCTAGGTTCAGAGTGAACCCGCGGGAAGCTTCTGCTGGGTCGGGGCGGACTGATGCGGCGGCGGCGACGATGGGGATCTCCGCGCCTTGGACTCAAGCGAGGTCGGAGTAGTGGCCTGGGGTCTTGGAGCGAGGGGACTAGCTGGCTAGGGGTAACTGGTGCGCGGAGCGCCGACATGGCGGTGAGGTGCGTGACGGGCGGGAGCACGGCGCCGACGGTGGCGTGGTCGGCGGCGGCGCTGCCAGGTCGAGGGCGAGCGAGAGAGAGAGAGGGGAAGAATGGGGTGTCTGGAGGTCGGGAGACGACGCGGGGTCGCCCCAACGGCGAGGCGGCGAGGGGGTGAGGCAGGCGGCGGCGGCCAGCTGCGTGGCGCGCAAGGCGCCGCCGGCCGGCATTGCCGTCAAGTTGAGCCAAGCAGCTACCATGCTGCTGCTGGCTGGGCAAGGCAGGTGGGCCGGTGTCATGCATGTAAGGTTTTCCATTTTTTATCTTTTTCTATTTATGCAACTCTGTTTAGGGTTTTAAAAATACCAAAACACTTTCAAAAATTACCAAAATGCTCCTGGTCACTAGTTGAATATTCCCAACATGAAACATTTTAGTTTAACAATTTTTGAACACTTAAAATATTTTTCATAATTTAAAATGCCCATTTCAGAATTTTGTGAATTAAATTTAGAACCCTTAGGTGACCTAGAAAATGTCCCACCTTCTTTGACATGGATCTTAAACCCAAACAAAGAGGATGAGCATTTTGAAGGGCATTTCGATTCATTGAATTAAATTTTAGTAAACCCTAGTTGTTTTAAGGGGGTGTTCTGGGTTTCGCTTCCCCATTTCAAATTCAGATGAAATTTAAACATGATGCACACCCTAATGCATGGTCTATCTGGATGTGACAACTCACCCCACTCAAAAGAATCTCGCCCCGAGATTTAGAATCTGCTATGTAAAAGGTGGGTACTCAAGTCAAGACGATCCTCCCTTTCCCAAGTTGCTTCTTGCTCGGAATGGTTTGACCATTGAACCTTTAGAAACTTGATATTCCGACGCCGAGTGGTACGCTCGGTTTGATCGAGGATACGAATGGGGTACTCGATAGGTGAGGTTATCTTGGAGATCAAGCGCTTGTGGTCCACCCACGGATAGGATCCGAGAAGCAACGCCGAGTTGGGAAACGGAAGACATCATGGACCTTGGAAAGATGCGGAGGTAGTTCCAATTGGTAGGCAACTTCCCTCGCTTGGCAAGAATGCGAAGGGTCCAATGTAACGAGGAGCCAACTTGCCCTTGATATCAATCGATGGGTTCCTTTAAAGGAGAAACCCAAGGTAAGCCTTCTTCGCCAATTTCATAAGCCATGGGCTTATGTTTGCGGTCATATTGACTCTTCCGACGAGATTGGGCTGTTTTCAAATTTCACGAACAACGCGAACTTGTTTCTTCCGCTTCCTCGGATCATATCCGCCAAAGAGTTGTCTCTCCCGGCTTCTCACCAGTTAAGAGGCGCTCACATTTTCGCCCATAAAGAACTTCGAAAGGGCTTTGCCTGAACCGCTTGATAACTGTTGTTATAAGTTTAACTCGGCGAATGGAAGGCATTTCTCCCAATTCATGCCGAAGAGATGACAGCTCAAGCATATCCTCTAAGATTTGATTGACTCGCTCTACTTGACCACTTGATTGGGGATGGAAAGCGTGCTAAAGGAGAGACGAAGTTCCCATAGCGCTTTGGAAACTTTCCCAAAATCGAGAGGTGAAGAGACTACCACGGTCCGAGTTAATTTCCAATGGAACACCATGAAGAGACACTATTCGGGAGATGTACAAATCAGCTAGCTGGCTAGCGGTTATACTCTCACCAACAGGTAGGAAGTGGGCTACTTTGGAAAGACGATCAACAATGACGAAGATAGCGTTATTCCTCTCTTGGTCCTGGGAAACCCGTAATGAAATCCATACCGATTTTATCCCATTTCCATTCAGGAATGTCCAAAGGTTGAAGGGTACCAAGAGGTCGTTGATGCTCGCTTAACTCGACGACAAACGCCGCAGCTTAGCAATGTATTGAGCGATTTCTCTTCATCCTAGTCCACCAAAACCTCCGCGAGATCTTGATACATTTTAGTACTACCAGATGAATGGTGAGAGGAGAGTCATGAGCTTCTTAAGGATCAATTGTCAGAGCTGTTGTTTCTGGGAACCACTAAGCGGTTTTCAAGAAGACAACACTGTTCATCTATGGAGAAACATTTAGCAGCTCCGCTTAGCAATGTTCTCCTTGATCCGAGATATCCTCTATCATACCGCCGAGCAGCTATGATTCGATCCGTGAGGTCAGGTTTCGCCACCGTGGTGGAAAGAAACTCGAGGAACAATGTGAAGATTAAGCTTACGAAATTCCTCGTGGAGAATTGGTTGACCTTGTTGTAACATCAAATTGTTACAAGAAGATTTATGATTTAGCGCCACCATGACATTGGCTTTGCTCGGGTGTAGGATATTCCTAAGTCGAAATCTGTATCAATCTCGACCCAACGCCTTTGCCCGAGATTCAAACCGTTGGGTGAAGATATATTTCAGACTTTGGTGATCGGTAGATTTCGCAACGATTACCCGTAAGGTAATGTCGCCAGGTTTTGAGTGCATGAACCACGCTGCAAGCTCTAGATCGTGTGGGATAGTTATCCTCATGTGGACGAATCGTCGAGATGCGAGGCAATCACATGACGATCTTGCATGAGTATGCAACCTAGTCCTTGTCGCGAGGCGCCGCAATAGATAATAAAGTCCTTAGAAAATCTGGTGGAATAAGTACGGAGCAGATGTCAGCGCCTTTTCAGCCTCAAAGCTGATCTCGACTCGTGGCGCCCACTCAACTTCTTATCTTTCTTGAGGAGTTCGTTAGAGGTTTAGCAACTTTAGAGAAATTCTCGACGGCGCGGCGGCAATAGCTCGCTAACCCGAGGAAACTCCGAACTTGCTTTTACCGATTCAGTGGAGTCCAATCAAGGACGGCTTGAACTCGCCGATTGACAGCAATACCCTTACCAGAAATTACATGTCCTAGATAGGTCACTTCTGCAACCAGAATTCACACTTAGAGAATTTGGCATAAAGGCGGTGCTCTCAAGTTTCATCAATACTAGCCTTAGATGTTCGCATGTTCTTCCTCATTCTTGAGTAGATGAGTATATCATCGAGGTATACCACGATTTAATTTATCCAAGTACTCCATGAAGATTGAGTTCATTAACCGAGAGAAAGTGGTCGAGCATTGGTTAATCCGGGACATGACGGTGTACTCAGATTGGCCATAACGAGTGACAAAGGCCGCTTTGGGTATGTCCTCGCTCCTGATTTTGATTTGATGGTAGCCCAACCTCAAATCCATCTTGAGAAGATCGAGGATCCAGCGAGCTGATCATACAGTGTCGTTGATCCCGGGAGCGGATACTTGTTCTTGATAGTGACCAAATTGATGTGTCGGTAATCTACAACCATCCGATCCGCATCATCCTTCTTCTTGACGAAGAGGACGGGCAAGCCCATGGAGATGAACTAGGACGGATGAAACCCTTTGCAAGGACTCATCGAGTTGTTTCTAAGTTCAGCTAGTTCTAGGGTGCCATCTTATAAGGTCTTCTAGAGATTGGGACGGTTCCGGAATAAGATCTATCACTTAACTCGACATCCCCGCTGTGGAACACCGCAGTTCTTCCGAAAGACATCCGGAAATCACGGACTCACCGGAATATCTTCGAGATCCGGAAGAGGGTTGGCATTTAAAGAGTAAAGTCGACGCTTAGACACTCGGGTTAAAACATCCACCGCTTTTGCCCAAGGATGGGTAAGTTGAACGGTTCTAGTTGAGCAATCAATCTTGGCATAATGGGCTGACATCCACCCATACCCAAGATGATGTTTATGTCCGAGGACTTGAGAGCTATTAGGATGCAAGGAAAACTAATCTGTCGACAAGAATTTCATTCCCATGACTTATTCTAGAGGTTTGCCATCTAGAACCAGGAGTTTGAATTTCCATGGAGGTAGGCATGTCGCAGAATGTGGTGTTGTGCAATCGAGCATAGCTCTCGTAAATAAATGAATGAGATGCTCCAAGATCAAAAGAACAGCTGCCGGATGGCAATTAACAAGAAGCGCATCGAGGACGACGCTAGATCCTCATAGGTTTCTTCAGCAGAGACATAGTTGACATGGCCACGAGCGGTGGCAATCGGCTTGGCATAGGGAACCTTTCCTCGCTGGCTTGCCGCGACCAATGACTTTCCAGCTTGATTGGGGTTGTTCGGGGACACTCTCAATATAGTGGCCTGCCTCTCCACATTTGAAGCAAGTGATCACATTTGGCCGTAAATACATTAGCGCTTGGACCTCCATATGTCTTGGGTGGAAAATACGGTTGGTTGGGGCGAGGCGCCAAGGATGGCCTCGGGTGTACCTGGTGGTAGAGCCAGATTAGGAACCCAAACCCGCGCTTCGGGAACCAGAGCGGATGATGATCCGTAATCACGGATGTGCTTGCGTGAAGCCTCAAGTCAGTCTCCCTAGCCTCGGCCGATAGCCTTATTGACTAGCTTCGAGAAAGAGGTACATTCATGCAGACGGAGATCTCACAGAACTCGGGCTAAGTCCCTTACGGAACCTCGCCGCTTCTTAGCATCGGTAGAAACTTCTTCGAGCATAACGTATAACCTCCCGACCACGGCCAGAGGCATCCACGCTCACCGCCTTGGGTGAAACTGCAGAATTCTCACGCTTATGTCCATAAGTCCTTCGAATATGGTGCTCATGAAGGCGGCAATCAATTCATCCTGTTGTAACTTGTCCAGCCGGACGATAGCCTCATAGTTTTCCCACCGAGATCGGCAGGTCTTCCAGATGGTAGGCGGCAAAGGTAACTTTGTCACCTCGCATACATTGGCGAACGCAGCTTGTGATGGATATCATGGAGCTAATCATCGGCGCCGAGTGGCTCGACGGAGCATTTGAATTTTGAGGATATAGCTTGACGAAGTCATTGAGTGAAACCCCATCGCTTTTGGCTGGCGGGCTGTGTTTTGTTCAATACGCCCAATAAGCGTTGGTTTCAAGGCTTATTATGCTCGCTTCAAAGATCACCTCAGCCAAAGATGGCGGTTGCGGCAGATTCACATTTCGGCTGCATCGCCTCTCCCCGCCTCGAACAGCAGGAGAATTCGAGTGTTGACCATCCCGGGAGACAAAACAAAGGTTTAAACCAGGATGGCAGAATTTAACAAGGAAGTGCGGAAGGTAATGGACAGATGGAATGCAAAGATGTTCATCCGTATGACATGGTAATATAACTGCCATATATATATATACCAACGGTCATACACACCATTCATAGTTTAGTACAAGCCCGACGGAGTACAACTATAAGGAAAGGCGCTACATCTCATCGGAAGCATTCCAACTCCTATACATTATTTTTCTACACTTCCGAATGATACACACTAAGTCGTATTCCACGAGTCACGCAGACGGTGGAAACACAACTAGTACCATACTAGCAATACTACTACTATCTCGTGCAGCTCCATAGTAGTCCTCATAGAAATCACCACCTGCACTGAAGTGGAACATGGTCGTCTGGGAATGCATAATCCTGGGGGCCTGTGGACCATAAGGACTCGGATGTGGTCGTGGACCCACAAAGGGTGGCGAAGAGGCCCACGAGGAGGAGTGATGCTCCAACCTCACGCCACTCCATGAAGTCCGCAACTCGCCCAAGCACAGGTACAAATCTCTCATGTCCATACATCCGCTTGCACGGCAGTGCAAACCTAGTCGAGTAGCCCAAAGGGTCGGAACGGCATTAAACAGCTCCATACGCAAGGCCCGGTTCTCACGGTCCTTGTCCTCCAAAGAACTCAAGAGTGGTACGGAGGAGTGAGTCTCATGGGATGCATCACCGCATAAGCCTCTCAAGGTAGCCATGCGCCCGTGAAGGGATGCCGCATATAGCGGAAGTCGTTGTTGCTCAAAGAAAGCAGTCCTGCTCGAATAATAGTCATCATGGAATAGGCTGCATCTTGTATGATATTCCAATAGTGATTCCGAGCCCATAGGAACAAAGAAGTGGCTCAAGAGTCTCGGTAGGATGGATAAACCGACCGCGCATAGGTATTGGCTTTGATTGAAATCCTCGAATCGCTTCCTCGACGGTATATTCAGGATACCATCGATAACCAGCCTCAATCATCACCCTAACCAACATGGCCGCAGGACCGCACACATCGATGCAGCGAGTCAGCGTAACCACTTGGTTCTGGGAACGGTGGCCATCTGAAGCACAGCCATAATGCAAAGGCATTAGAATTCTAGGAAAATCGGCAGCATAACATCTCAGAATGCTCAAATCAAATTTGAGACATTCAAAATCAGATTTGCAAAACCACTCAACAACATCATATCAAGGTTCTCGTTCAAGTAGTAGCATACTAAAATTTAGTAACACCGAATCGAGGATGTAACCAACAATCCTACAAGGTACTACGGATAGTAACACGTGAACCTCGATAGAGAAAGAGAGCCTAGTCCTAAACCCACGTTGAATGAGAAGAGGATGACTCAGATCGAGGGCATAAGGTAAAGGAGTAAAAGAGCCTTACGCTCCTCCCACAATCAATTCCCTACATATAACTAAAGCATTTCTAGACTCAACTTCACCAGTTTGGCTTAGCGGACCTACAGCAGCCCCGCTCGATGCCAACGCTGTCAGACCCCGATTCCAAGTCACATCGACCTAGCTGGTAACACCTCATATCACTTTGCGCCTCACGACGGTATTCCCACGGTGTCGCTTACCATGGCCCGGACCGCTTATGCCTTTTGGCTCACGATATGATAGTGTCGCTAGCATCCACATGACAAAGAACCCGGCCGACATGGCTAGTCGTGAACCCAAAGCGCACTAACCTATGGGGACAGCATACATGAAACACTTCGAGCATGTCGGTCATCAACGATGAACTTGGGCTGTAGCACTGGCTAACAGACTCCGTATCCCGGCTGTAGCAGTGCTAGGCAGACTCCAAGTATCACCGCTGTGACATTTCAAGGGATGTATATAGGAACGAAATGAATCACATGCCGCCACCAAGTGTCCAAGCAAGAGTGCTGGGTTAGCAGTGACTCGTGAACCGGTCAGAAGCGGACTACTATCGCCGTAAGCACAAGACTTACATTTCCCATATGAGAGGCTGCCAAGGATAAACAACTAGATTGTCGGATCCCACTCATACCAAGCATTTCAATCATACACGCAATATGCCCGATATGAGTAAATACAACAAGGCATCACAACAAAACTCTACAACTCAAGTACTTTTATTTAAGAGGCTCCGAGGAGCCATACATAACATAGTCATACAGATAGGGGTCACATGACCCAACACTCAAGTCATACAATCATACAAGCACATGCGAAGCAAAGTAGTCCGAGTACGCACTCTAGAAAGAAAGAAAGCTTGTTGGAGCCTTTCTATCTACATGGCCCTTCACAAGTCTTAGATCGCCACCGGTGGCTAGCTTACTCGTCAAGTCAACATCTACATAGAATCCTTGAGGGGTAGTATAGTCCTCTAAAAATATTGATTACAAACATGAGTACAAAAGTACTCAAAGAAGTCTTACCACGTAATCCTATCATACATGCACATTCTCAAGGAAGGAAGTGGAGTTAAATGCAGCAAGCCAGCTTTGACTCTTGGCTGCTTATCCCACGTGACACACTTTGTAAAGCATTTTGTCGCATACGAGTCCACTAATCACCATCACAATACTCCACCGTGGATCCTCTCTCGTCATCCCCGAGAGGGCCATCCACGATACTCACACTTATCTTGAGGCTTTTAGTAGTATCCATTTACTTGTCTATGAACCGATATAGGTAACCCAGAAGTCCTTCTCCGTGGACACGGCTATTCAATAGATCATATTTAACCCTGCAGGGTATACTTCTTCACACACGCTCACCACTTATCGCCGCTTACACGACATGTACTGCAACCTTCAAGCGAAGCCCAACGTGGGTGTCGGCCACAGCCTACCTAAACACTCAAGTCCCTAGTCCAGTTATCGCCTATTCGGTTCCATCCGCAGGAGTCCGCCGAGGTTTCCCATACAGCCCCGAACGATGTGTGTGGTTCCCGAGATACCAAACGGCACTGCACACACCGGCCACACGGTGCCTACCGCAACACAACCCACCCCTAAGGTCAGCGCTATGCGGCCCCCAAAGATGCTACAAACACCGTAAACTACTTGCAACTCCCGACTATGAACAGGGTGGTTAAGAAGTTTAGAGGGTCCATTGGTTTCCCCAATGTGTGGTAGTAGCTAGTTCATGGATCACAAACACAGATCTCAGCCTAAGTTCGGCTTCAATGAAACAACCCACCATGTACTCCTACATGGCCTCTCATCGATACCTTTACCAAATCGTGTTCAACACTTACACTCTCGAACCAACACAACCTTTCACTCCAGCTCATCATCCCGATGAGCCGACTGACACAACTCTAAGCATAGCAAGCATAGCATGGTAGGAATCACAAACATGGCTCAATCAACTCCTACACATACTAGTGGGTTTCATCTAGTTATCGTGGCAATGACAGTCATGCAAAGGAAGTGGGTTCAACTACCGCAGCACACAACAGCTTGAATCGCGTTGTCTTAATGCAGAAATGAGAGCGTAAGCGAGAACATGGGTTTGTATCGAATGTTCAATGAATTGCTTGCCCGATGGAACTGGGTAGAGAACTGCCTTCGATGGGTTATCGAGGTTATCTTCGGGCAGAACCTATCATGAAAACACACCAAAATAAACATACAACCAATATGCAACAATATGATGCATGCTATGACATGGCAAGATGAATGTGTGTGGCCTAATGCAAGTTGAAGGATAGGATGATCTCATTTGAACCAAAGGTTCAAATGATAGATCATGTGAGTTAGTCCTAATGGTGCAAAATCTTAATCTGGTTATTCAGCATAGTTAACTTGTTTTAACATGCATGAAACCTGTACCAATGGATAGAGTGTATTTTTCTGATAATTTTTCATATATAAATCTTTGCATTTGGAGTTATAGAATAAAAGTTATAAGCATTTGAAATTTGAATTATATTCTGATTTTAGTATATAAAAATAATTCCAGAATTTGAATTAATGCGCCAAGATGAGGTCAAGATGACGTCAGGGGTCAACGGGGTCGTCTGGTCAAACTGACCAGTGGGACCCGCATGTCGTTAGTTTAACTAATTAGTTTTAATTAAAACTAATCCTAATTAGATTAGCCGAGGGGTCCACTGCCATCGACCCGCAGGGTCAACAGGCCCACGGTGAGGTCAACTCACCGGCGCCTAGCCACGGGCGAGGCCAGACGCGGCGGAGCAAGTGCATTTGCACGCCCGGCTCCAAATGGAACGCGGGAGCATCTACGGTAGCTAGAGGTGAGCCGCGTGTCTGGTGGGGTTAGTTAGGTTAGGGGTGGCCGAGGGCGCCATGCGACGAGCGGGCGGCGACGAGGCTCGCCACCGACGGGTTAGGGGTTAGCGGCTCGGCGAGGCACGGGAGTGCACGGTTAGACTCGTGGAGGTGTGGTGAGTGCGATGGGCATAGTGGTGTGGTCAATAGGTGACCGGAGGCTCGCCGGCGACGAGTCCCAAGGCGGTGGGTTCAGCGATCGCTCGCTGCTCATTGTGGTGCAAGAAGAAGAGAACGGAGAGGATAGAGAGGTAGCTAGGTTCAGAGTGAACCCGCGGGAAGCTTGCTGGGTCGGGGCGGACTGATGCGGCGGCGGCGACGATGGGGATCTCCGGCGCCTTGGACTCGGCGAGGTCGGAGTAGTGGCCTCGGGGTCTTGGAGCGAGGGGACTAGCTGGCTAGGGGTAATCGGGTGCGCGGAGCGCCGACATGGCGGTGAGGTGCGTGGACGGCGGGAGCACGGCGCCGACGGTGGCGTGTCGGCGGCGGCGCCGCCAGTGTCGAGGGCGAGCGAGAGAGAGAGAGGGGGAAGAATGGGTGTCTGGGGTCGGGGACGACGCTGGGTCGCCCCAATGGGCGAGGCGGCGAGGGGTGAGGCAGGCGGCGGCCAGCTGCGTGGCGCTTGGCAAGGCTGCCGGGCCAAGATTAGCCTGCTCGTCAAGCCGAGCCAAGCAGCTACCATTGCCATTGCTGGCTGGGCCGGTGGGGGCGGTGTCATGCATGTAAGGTTTTCCCATTTTTTATCTTTTTCTATTTATGCAACTCTGTTTAGGGTTTTAAAATACCAAAACACTTTCAAAAATTACCAAATGCTCCTGGTCACTAGTTGAATATTCCCAACATGAAACATTTTAGTTTAACAATTTTTGAACACTTAAAATATTTTTCATAATTTAAAATGCCCATTTCAGAATTTTGTGAATTAAATTTAGAACCCTTAGGTGACCTAGAAAATGTCCCACCTTCTTTGACATGGATCTTAAACCCAAACAAAGAGGATGAGCATTTTGAAGGGCATTTTGATTCATTGAATTAAATTTTAGTAAACCCTAGTTATTTTAAGGGGGTGTTCGGGGTTTCGCTTCCCCATTTCAAATTCAGATGAAATTTAAACATGATGCACACCCTAATGCATGGTCTATCCGGGATGTGACAACTTGCGGTCATATTGACTCTTCCGACGAGATTGGGCTGTTTTCAAATTCTCACGAACAACGCGAACTTGCTCTTCCGCTTCCTCGGATCATATCCGCCAAAGAGTTGTCTCTCCCCGGTTCTCACCGCTAAGAGGCGCTCGACATTTTCGCCCATAAAGAACTTCGAAGGGCTTTGCCTGCATCGCTTGATAACTGTTGTTATAAGTTTAACTCGGCTAATGGAAGGCATTTCTCCCAATTCATGCCGAAGAGATGATGTAAGCTCAAGCATATCCTCTAAGATTTGATTGACTCGCTCTACTTGACCACTTGATTGGGGATGGAAAGCGTGCTAAAGGAAAGACGAAGTTCTATAGCGCTTTTGAAACTTTCCCAAAATCGAGAGGTGAAGAGACTACCACGGTCCGAGGTAATTTCAATGGAACACCATGAAGAGACACTATTCGGGAGATGTACAATTCAGCTAGCTGGCTAGCGGTTATACTCTCACTAACAGTAGGAAGTGGGCTACTTTGGAAAGACGATCAACAATGACGAAGATAGCGTTATTTCCTCTCTTGGTCCTGGGAAACCCGTAATGAAATCCATACCGATTTTATCCCATTTCCATTCAGGAATGTCCAAAGGTTGAAGGGTACCAAAGAGGTCGTTGATGCTCGCTTAACTCGACGACAAACGCCGCAGCTTAGCAATGTATTGAGCGATTTCTCTTCATCCTAGTCCACCAAAACCTCCGCGAGATCTTGATACATTTTAGTACTACCAGATGAATGGTGAGAGGAGAGTCATGAGCTTCTTTAAGGATCAATTGTCGAGCTGTTGTTTCTTGGGAACCACTAGCGGTTTTCAAGAAGACAACACTGTTCATCTACGGAGAAACATTTAGCAGCTCCGCTAGCAATGTTCTCCTTGATCCGAGATATCCTCTATCATACCGCTGAGCAGCTATGATTCGATCCGTGAGGTCGGGTTTCGCCACCGGGGTGGAAAGAAACTCGA
>JAHIAM010003697.1:0-55695 GCA_021605205.1 Aegilops longissima | reverse complement strand
CATGTAGCTTCACATTTCAAGTTATGTTGATTTCGAGTGCAAGTGCCTTCAGATTTTTTAAGTTAAATGTTCACCGTAACTTGAATTGCCGATCCGCCACTACACACAAATCATACATGAATGCCAAGATTAATTAAATGAAATGCAGGGACTTACGCTTAGCTCATTGTACAAAGCTCATCAGAGCTCGCTTGGCGCTTGGGATGTTCCATGTACAAGTCCATGTTACCACTTGCTTGGATGTGCAGTGCTCAGGCTCCTTGCATCCCCTCGCATTTTTGACACGGTGAATGGTTGATCAAATAAGTGGAATCGACCTTGATGTTGTACCGAGGATGATACTTACAACGTTATATCGGTGTGCAGGATGTGTACCAGATCCCAGAAGGCCATGCTTCGCTAAAAATGGATTTGCTTGTTTCAGATGATATCTCCGTAAGAAATAAGAGTTAAAGTCGAGTTGCATAGGCGTAAGATAAGAGAGTAGTGAAAGGATATCCAAACATCGCCGGAACAGCGCACAAGGGAGTGATGTGTGGATACCTATTTCGGTCGACGCTGGGCATGCTCGCCTAGCTAGAGTGCAGGTCACTTCAGAGCTGTTGAGGGTGATGCACAAGGCTATTGGCCGCGACGGATGCAGATCTTGAGTGGCAGCGAGCGCCATCAGAACGCCTCGATGCGGCTATATCTCCCACGTGTCGGGCACAACTTAGAGGCATAACCGCATTGAAAGCAATGTCGCAAGTGAGGTAATCTTCACACAACCCATGTAATACATAAGGAAAGAGATACATAGTTGGCTTACAATGCCACTTCACACAATACATAAATAAACATCCATCATCCAGTTACACTCAAGGTCCCACTACGGAACCAAAATAAAAGAAGACTACCCCAAATGCTACATGATCCCCGATCGTCCCAACTGGCTCCACTATCGATCATCAGGAAAGACACATAGTAACGACCACGCCTCGCCGAACTCCCACTTGAGCTCGGCAGTGTCATCCTGACCGCATCGCCGGCACCTGCAACTGTTTTGGTAGAATCTGTGAGTCACGGGACTCAGCAATCTCACACCATGAGATCAAGACTATTTAAGCTTATAGGAAGGACAGAGTTGTGAGGTGGAGCTGCAGCAGTTTACTCAGCATATATGGTGGCTACATTCGCAAAAGAGAGCGAGAAGAGAAGCAAGGCACGGTCGTGAAGCTAGTAGCGATCAAGAAGTGATCCCAACTACTTACGCCAAACATAACTCCAACACTGTGTTCACTTCCCTGACTCCGAGAAGAGACCATCACGATTACACACGCGTTGATGTGTTTTAATCAAGGTCAACTTCGGTTTTCTACAACCGACATTAAAAATTCCCATCTGCCTCATAACCGCGGGCACGGCTTTCGAAAGATAATACCTCGCAGGGTGTCCCAACTTAGCCCATTATAAGCTCTCACGGTCAACGAAGGATATTCCTTCTACCGAAGACCCGATCAGCCTCGAATCCCGGACTACAAGACATTTCGACAAAGAATAAAACAAGACCAGAAAGCCTCCCGACAGCCGACAAATCCCGATAGGGGCTGCACATATCTCGCTCGTGGCACATCCGGATGAGACAAAGCTACGAGTAAAACCAGGCCTCGAAGTTTCGAGGTGGCCTCAAGAAGTGCTCGGTTCGGGCTAGCACTCAAGGAGCACCGTCCGGGGTGTAATAAATATGACCCTCGGCTCGCGAAACCCGGGGAAAAGGGCTTAGGTGGCAAATGGTAAAACCAAAGTTGGGCCTTGCTGGAGGAGTCTTATTCAAAGCGAACTATCAAGGGGGTCCCATAAATCACCCAACCGTAAGGAACGCTAAATCAAGGAACATAACACCGTATGACGGAAACTAGGGCGGCAAGAGGAACAAAACACTGCATAAGGCCGAGTCTTCCACCCTTTACCAAGTATATAGATGCATTAATTATAGCAGATATATTGTGATATCCCCAACAAGTAAACATGTTCCAACAAGGAACAACAACTCCATGTTCCAACAAGGAACAAACTTCATCTTCACCTGCAACTAACAACGCTTATAGGAGGGGCCGAGCAAAGCGGTAACATAGCCAATCAACGGTTTGCTAGGAAAGGATGGTTAGGGTTTGACATGGCAATATGGGAGGCATGATAAGCAAGAGATAGGCATCGTAGCATAGGCATAGCAAAAGAGCGAGCATCTAGCAAGCAAAGATAGAAGTGATTTCGAGGGTATGGTCATCTTGCCTCGCAAAGTTCTCGAGTTGTCGAAAGCTTGATCCTCATAAGCTGCTTTCAACAGGTTCCTCGCTCACGCACTCGCCTCCCGCTCTACCCAAAGCAAGAACACAAACAAAGGAACCATAATAAATCACGGTGCAATGCACAAGCAACATGATGCAAAACATGGCATGATATGCTAGATGTGATATGCAATGCGATGCGCGTTCGAAGGAAAATGATGAACCAGGCATCAACTTGGCAAACCAAGTATGCCGCTGAAAGGTGAGATGATTTCGTTGAAATCTATATAAAGATCACCGAATCGGATGCACGGTTTGCAAATGACAAGCAAAACAAGAATGGCACAAATCTGCCATTAACAGCAAGATACCACTTAGCAAGCAACAAGAAATTAATCCACTGCACCCAAACGTACCAACAAAGCATATGGCAGTGATCTACTCAAGATGCTTGACAAAAGATGAACACTGAGATACGGCTAAATCACACATTAACAGGTTCAAACAAGCATGGCAAAAGTGCAAAATATATCAGCTTCACAGACTTGGTGAAAATACTGAACATGGCAAAATCAGCATCAGGGAGCAATGTTCAGAGCAAACAAACTACATGCTACAGGAACTTATAATAGCAAAACAAGGCATGTCATGAATCTACTCAAAGCATAGAACAAAAGTCCCTTACTGACCATAAGCCAAAAGGGATCAGAAAATATGATGGCACCCACGTAAACATAGCAAGTTTCATAATGATTCAAAAAACAGGCATGACATTGATGTAAAACAAGTAGGCATGTTTAAGAGCTCGATGCACTCACTACAGAGCATTTCATGATAAACTAAGCATACATCCATCAAGAAGACATAGCATAGAAGCTATACATGGCAAGAACAACATCATAGCATACACGGATCAACTACAACAACCTTGGCAAAATTGAATAACATGTAAACAATCTGCCAGGAAACATGTTATAGCAAAAGTAGAGCTCGATTGACTCACGCTATGGCACTCCATAATTGCAAAAAAGGGCATGGATGGATAGAGCATAACCATATGTTCAAAACATCCTCATCAAGTACCTCAAAATAAGCATGGATCTCTCAGAGCCAAGTTAACATGGCATAAAAATATCAACAAAACAGGGGCTGAAATCAGCAACATCAAGAAGCCTAGTTTGCATGCTTGTGCTAGTCAACACAGAGATCACAAAAATACATGGCATACACCCCTGTAAAGATGGCATGGCATATTACAAAACACATGTAGGACTCAAGTTCATAGGATGCACACATCAATCATGGCAAAATGACAAAAGTGCATGTTCGATAAGAATCAAACTAACATCACATAGCCCTCTTCTAACAGCATTTCGGCATCAAGATGAGCTCAAATGAAAACGATGCAATGAGATGAAATGATGTACTCATCGGGACAAACAATTCGGTATGCTACACGCCCAAAATGGAGCCACGGGTACAAAGTTATGGCATGATGAAAATGCAACAAAATTATCACAGATGAATGACTTGGACGAAAAATCGGGGGAGTCAACCTCTCGCTTTTGATCTAGATCCGCCCGAGGTCGCCGGAGTCTCGCCGAGTGGCGCTGAGGAGGAAAGAGGACGGCCGGGAAGGCGCCGTCGACGGAGGGGCGCCGGCTGGGCGGCGCGGGCGACGGGAGGTGGCCGACGGGCGGAGGCCGAGGCGCCATGGCGGATTCGGGCGGCGGGGCGGGCGGCGCGGGCGACGGTGGCTAGCGACGGTGGCCGAGGGCGGCGGTGGCCAGCGACGGCGCCGAGGCGGCCGGCGCGCTGGCCGGGAGGGCGGGCGCGCACGCCCCGGGCTGTAGGGCCGGGCGCTGGCTCGGCGGGTCGGCGCGCCGGGCGGCGGCGGGCACGGGCGCCACGTGGCGGCCTCCGGCTGGCTGCGGGCGGCGGCGCGGACGCTGTCCGTCCGATCCGGACGTGTTCGGGCGCGGAGAGGGAGCGAGGCTAGGGTTTGAGGAGGATTGATCCAAATTTCGGGAGGGGTGTTTTATAGATAGGAGGAGCTAGGAAGCTCCAAATGGAGTGTAGTTTTCTACCACACGATCGTGATCCGACGACGGAGAGCATGGAAGTGACTTAGATGGGTTATTGGGCTGTTTTGAAGGGGTGTTGGGCTGCAACTTAAAAGAGGCCTTTGCGAGAGTGCGGTTAACTGTTGAGTACCAAACGAGCTCCAAATGACCCAAACTTGATAGGTGGTCACCGTGGTGTACCAAGGCCACTTGACAAACCTCGTCCATTCCGAGAACGTTTAGTACCCGCCGACGGAAAAAATGTAAAAGGGGACGCCGGGGAACATAGGAGTGCCGGATTGCAAAACGGACAACGGGGAAAATGCTCGGAATCATGAGACGAACACGTATGCAAATGAGATGCACATGATGACATGATATGACATGCATGACATAAACAAAATGCAAAACGAAAGACAAAACCCAACCACGGAGGGAGTATCATATCACAATGCCGAAAATGGCAAGAGTTGGAGTTACAAATATGGAAAGTTACATCCGGGGTGTTACAACACTCCACCACTACAAGAGGATCTCGCCCCAGATCTAGGACCGAAAGAACTCCGGATATTCGAACGGAGGTGATCCTCGCGCCCTGTGTGGCTTCGGTCGGAATGGTGTGACCACTTCACTTTCAGGAATTTGATTGACTTGTTGCGTAGTCTTGCGCCGGTTTCTTCAAGAATAGCAACGGGTGCTCATGATAAGAGAGATCTTCTTGGAGGTCAATTTCTTCGGTTGATAGTGCGCCAGAGTCTTGAAGCACTTATGGCGGTTGTGACACGTGAAACACATCGCGCACGCTCGCCGGGTTGGACGGAAGCTCGTTGATAGGAGAGATCGCTTTTGCCAATGATCTTGAAAGGACCCACGATCTAGGGGCAAGCTTCCCTTTGATACCGGGTTGACGAGTGCCTTTCATTGAGAGATGCGAGGTAGACATGGTCTCCGATTTCAAAAGCCACATCACGGTGCTTGTCATCATAATAGTTTTCCGCGCGATTGCGCTGCTTTGAGATTCTCACTAATGACTTTGCACATTTCTTCGGTTTCGTGATCAAGTCGCTACAAGAAGTTGGCGCTCACCTGTCTCGACCAATTGAGAGGAGTACGACACTTTCTCGCCATAGAGAATTTCGAATGGGGCCTTGCCCGAACTCGCTTGGAAGCTGTTGTTGTAGGAGAACTCGCATATGGAAGACAATCTTCCCATTTCATACCAAGGAAATGACACAAGCCCCGAGCATGTCTTCGAGGATTTGATTGACTCGCCGACTTGGCCACTTGTTTGAGGATGGAAAGTTGTGCTGAAACGAATGTTGGTGCCCATGGCCTTCAAAAGAATCCCAAAACTTGAGGTAAAGATGCTGCCACGGTCCAAGAGATCACTTGTGGAATGCCGCAAGGAGACAATTTAGAGGTGTATAGCTCGCCAACCGAGCTGCTGTGATAGATTCTTTGATAGGAAGAAAATGAGCCACTTTAGTAAGCTTGTCAATGACAACGAAGATAGCATCATTTCCACGCTTGACTTTGGAAATCCAGTCACGAAGTCCATCTCGATATGATCAAACTTCCATTCTCGAATAGCAAGAGGTTGGAGGAGACCAGCTGGTCGCTGGTGTTCTGCTTTCACTCTTCTATAGACATCACACTCATTCACTAATTGAGCAATTTCGCTTCATTCGAGTCCACCAATATGACCGCTTGAGGTCATGGTACATCTTCGCATTTCCGTGATGAATGGATAGAAGGGAATTGTGTGCCTGCTCATAATGACTTTACGAGATCACCCTTAGGAACCACAATCCGTCCTCAAGAAAAGAGTATCTTTGTCATCAATGTGGAAGCACTTGTACTTGAAATGCCCTTGTCGATACCACGCTTCACCTTTTTCACCATGGTATCCAGGAGTTGAGCCTCACGAATTTGGTCTTCCAAAGTAGGAGAGACTATGAGGTTGGCAAGAAAGCCTTGAGGAACAACTTGAAGATTCAGCTATGGAAAGCTTCACAGAGATCCGTTGGAAAGGCTTGAGGATTAAACTGCTGCAAGTAAGCCTTCCTGCTCAAAGCATCTGCAATCACGCTGGCCTTGCCCGAGTATATTCAATACTTGGATTGTACTCTTGAATCATTTCACCCATCGAGTCTGCCTCGAGGTTGAGGTTGGGTTGAGGAAGATATACTTGAGGCTCTTGTGATCGGTGAATATGTCCACTTTCCTTCCCAACAAGAGATGTCTCCATGTTATCAATGCATGGACAATTGCCGCCAACTCAAGATCGTGAGTGGGGTAGTTCTTTCGCTGGGCTTCACCGACGAGAGGTATAGGCCACAACTTTTTTATCTTGCATCAACACAGCGCCGAGACCTTGAAGGGAAGCATCACGTAAAACTTCAATGGCTTGGATTCATCAGAGGAGTTAAGACAGAGCTGTGACGAGTTTCTCTTTGAGGGTGTTGAAAGCAACGCCACACTCAGAGACCGACATACTTCACATGCTTCGAGGAGGTTGGAAAGAGGCTTTGCAATCTTAGAGAAGTTCTCAACGAATCTTCGGCAATAGCTTGCAAGACCAAGAAAACTGTGAAGCTGCTTGACATTCTGAGGAGGTTCCCAATTCACAACTGCAGACACCTTCTCGGGGTTAACAACGATGCCCTTGGCGGAGATGATGTGACCAAGATAAAGCACTTCATCAAGCCAAAATTCACATTTGGAAAACTTCAGATAGAATTGATGCTCTCGAGCTTGTCGAGCACCAATCGCAAATGTTTGGCATGATCCTTCTTATTCTTGGAGAAGACCAAAATATCATCAAGATAGACCAAGACGAATTCATTGGTGTAGGGGTTGAAGATGAAGTTCATCATTCGAGAGAATGTTGGAGGAGCATTGACAAGGCCGAAAGACATGACAAGATATTCATAAGAACCAAAACTTGTTCTAATGTTGTCTTGGGAATATCTTGTTCACGAATGCTAATTTGATGATAACCCATACGAAGGTCAAGCTTGAGAACACTTTAGCACCTTTGAGTTGCTCAAAAGCTCATTGATGTTGGGAAGTGGATACTTGTTCTTGATTGTCTTCTTATTCAATAGACGGTAATCGACGCAAAGTCGGTCCGCGCCATCCTTCTTCCGACAAAAGAACACCACAACCCCAAGGAGATGAACTCGGTCCGATCAAACCCAGACGTTTTGTTCATCGAGCTGCTTCTTCAATTCCTTCAGCTCATTAGGTCCAAGCTTGTATGGACGCTTGCAAACGGGTTCAAGGCCGTGCTCAAGATCGATAACTAATTCAACCGGCCGTGAGGAGGCATACCCGAAGCTCTTCCGAAAGACATCTTGGTACTCACAAACGATCGAATCGAGAGATAGCATCCAACTCGCCTTCTCATTGAGAGAAAACAACCAATGGTTTCATCACGAAGCGCATAGATAATCACATCGCCGAAGAGTGAGTCAATTGAATTTCCCGCAGCACAATCAAGTTGAGCTTTGTGCTAAGAAAGCCAGTCCATCCCGAGAATTAGATCGATATCCGAGTCACCAAGGACAATTGGTTTAGCCAGAAATCTATAGTCGCCCATCTTGATAGAAACATCCGGGACATAATTATTAGCTGTCATTTGCTTACCGGGGACACAATTGATAAAGAACTAGGCAATTCTTGATAACCCAACTCATGCTTAGATGCAAAAGGTCTTGAGATGAAACAATGCGATGCACCAAAGATCAAATAAGACTTTTGCAGAATATCATTAATCGAGAGATTACCCATTATCACATTAGTAGATTCCTCCGCTTGAGCTGCATTCATCATGTTCACCTTTGCGACTTGGGATTATGCTTGACCACCGCATTGCTGGAAGATCTCACAGAGGAGGAGGCGAAGGCGCTTTGGTTGAAGCACTTGTTCGCATAGTGACCTTTCTCACGACATTTGTTGCAAGTCACCGAGAGCGGACGGTGATAAGGAGCATTTGACCTTGGAGCTTGAGAATTAGATTGGTTCTGATAGCCTGGGTTGGTGGGTGGGAAGATCCACGACCACCTGAGTTCTTCTGCTGATAAGGCTGACGAAACGGAGGAGGAGGAAGATAGAACTTTTGCTGCTTAGCTGCCACTTGAGAGGAAGAAGAAGACTGGACTGCATCCCTGATTCTCTTCTTAGAAACCTCACATTTGAGCTGGGCAGCTTCTTGCTTCACTGCCATGTTGTAGAATTCATCATACTTTTCTCGCTCAAAAGCACGAGAGCTAATTGCAGATCTTCTCCGAGACCACCTCTCAATTGATAGATCATACTCTTTTCATCGTGGACGCCTTGCTTAGCGGCGAGCGAAGTTTCGAACTGGATATTGTATTGATACACGTACATGTTGCCTTGCTTGAGATTGCGAAACTCCTCACGCTTGCTCTCAACAACACTTTTCGAATGTGGTGAGCTTTGAAGTCTCGGCGAACTCATCCTGTGTAATTACACGACCTCCTCTCGAATCTTTGTATTGTCTGGTACCACTCGCAGCTTGGTCCTTGAGTTGAAACGAAGCAAACTTGACAAAGTCCCCAGTGTCCGACATTGCTACATTCAAAATGTTTGCAGATGTCCACAAGCCAATCGTCGGCGCCTGTGGGCCTCGGCTACGTAAACTGAAATACTTCGCTGATTAGCGAGGAACCGATTGAGGGTAGCAAAGTGCGCTGGTTGTTGCCTTGGCCTTGATTGCCTTGCCCTTGGGTACGCTTCTGCAAGAGTTGCAAAATCATCTCGAGCATTGGCATTGGTGGCTGCCATGATAGCTTGCCATGCCTCCGGAGGTGGAGGTGGAGGTGGAGGGTTCGATCGACTCCCATCATTGCGATCCGGATTCGACGCTGCATGGAGCCATCATGAAGAGGGTGACATCCGTAGCACTTTGATAGACAGATAGACAAGTTGAATCAACGGATAGAAATTGCAACATAAAGTCTTCACAATAAACATTCGAACAAGGATGAACGAATGAATTCCAAAAGCTAACATCACACGCCCATTAAGGTGAGAAGCCACTTGATTAAGGGTTGATGAAAAAATACCAAGGTACGATCGAACAAATAAGTGGTAAGGATTACCCAATCACAAACCAAATATTTATGGAAGAAATGCTAAGAGCTACTTGAATCCCACCTATAAACTCCCAAACTTTCTCGGTTATGCAACTGTGTTGGGGATACAGGGACACAAAATATATCACCCAAACTAACAATACCTAGATCAAGTTGTATCCATCCACAACACATAACCAAGAAACCTTCGAAATCGTGGTACCTCGACCTTCAAAAGCATCCGTTATACGAGTCATGGCAATACTCCCAGCTCGCCCCAAGATCAAGTTATCGGGTTATCTCACCAACAACTGCATAAAAGAGATTTTCGATGTCGGCAAAGCTCGTATTCCAGAATCTGCAACGATAAAATTGTGACGACAACACCTCGGAGCTCAACTCCTGACACCGCCACAACCCCTAAATGTCGAGGCACCAAGAACAATGTTCTCGCCACAAAACCATCGAACGATTCCAAGATACCCGTGATCCTAAAAAAGATTTAGTGAAATTTGAGGAGATGAGAGTCAAAACTTCTACGCCAGAGACCTCACCAGAGCGATTTAAGGGGCTGGGGAGTAAAAGAATCCTATCCGATATATATAATCCTAAGACTTAAAACATTTTTGTTCTAGACTCAACAACGCCAAAGAAACAATCAAGCAGGGCTCCTAAGTCGGAAGGCTCGATTACCAACTTGTAACGCCTCGATGCGCTATATCTCCCACGTGTCAAGCACGACTTAGAGGCATAACCGCATTGAAAGCAATGTCGCAAGTGAGGTAATCTTCACACAACCCATGTAATACATAAGGAAAGAGATACATAGTTGGCTTACAATGCCACTTCACACAATACATAAATAAACATCCATCATCCAGTTACACTCAAGGTCCGACTACGGAACCAAAATAAAAGAAGACTACCCCAAATGCTACACAGATCCCCGATCCTCCCAACTGGCTCCACTACTCGATCATCGTGAAAGACACATAGTAACGACCACGCCTCGTCGAACTCCCACTTGAGCTCGGCTTGCGCCATCCAGACCGCATGGTCGGCACCGCAACTGTTTTGGTAGAATCTGTGAGTCACGGGACTCAAAGAATCTCACACCCGCGAGATCAAGACTATTTAAGCTTATAGGAAGGACAGAGTTGTGAGGTGGAGCTGCAGCAGTTTACCAGCATATATGGTGGCTACATTCACAAAAGAGAGCGAGAAGAGAAGCAAGGCACGGTCGTGAAGCTAGTAGCGATCAAGAAGTGATCCTGAACTACTTACGCCAAACATAACTCCAACATCGTGTTCACTTCCTGACTCACCGAGAAGAGACCATCACGGTTACACACGCGTTGATGTGTTTTAATCAAGGTCAACTTCGGTTTTCTACAACCGACATTAACAAATTCCCATCTGCCTCATAACCGCGGCACGACTTTCGAAAGATAATACCCTACCGGGTGTCCCAACTTAGCCCATTATAAGCTCTCACGGTCAACGAAGGATATTCCTTCTACCGAAGACCCGATCAGCCTCGAATCCTGACTACAAGACATTTCGACAAAGAATAAACAAGACCAGCAAAGCCTCCCGACAGCCGACAAATCCCGATAGGAGCTGCACATATCTCGCTCTCGTGGCACATCCGGATGAGACAGGCTACAGTAAAACCAGGCCTCGAAGTTTCCCCGAGGTGGCTCTCACAGCGGCTCGGTTCGGCCAGCACTCAAGGAGCACCGTCCGGGTGTAATAAAGATGACCCTGCTCACGAAACCCGGGGAAAAGGGCTTAGGTGGCAAATGGTAAAATCAAAGTTGGGCCTTGCTGGAGGAGTCTTATTCAAAGCGAACTGTCAAGGGGGTCCCATAAATCACCCAACCGTAAGGAACGCTAAATCAAGGAACATAACACCGTATGACGGAAACTAGGGCGGCAAGAGTCGAACAAAACACCAGGCATAAGGCCGAGTCTTCCACCCTTTACCAAGTATATAGATGCATTAATTATAGCAGATATATTGTGATATCCCCAACAAGTAAACTTGTTCCAACAAGGAACAACAACTCCATGTTCCACCAAGGAACAAACTTCATCTTCACCTGCAACTAACAACGCTATAAGAGGGGCTGAGCAAAGCGGTAACATAGCCAATCAACGGTTTGCTAGGAAAGGATGGTTAGGGGTTTGACATGGCAATATGGGAGGCATGATAAGCAAGAGATATGCATCGTAGCATAGTCATAGCAAAAGAGCGAGCATCTAGCAAGCAAAGATAGAAGTGATTTCGAGGGTATGGTCATCTTGCCTGCAAAGTTCTCAGAGTTGTCGAAAGCTTGATCCTCGTAAGCGTTCTCAACAGGTTCCTCATTCACGCACTCGCCTCCGGCTCTACCCAAAGCAAGAACACAAACAAAGGAACCACAATAAATCACGGTGCAATGCACAAGCAACATGATGCAAAACATGGCATGATACGCGAGATGTGATATGCAATGCGATGCGTTCGAAGGAAAACGATGAACCAGGCATCAACTTGGCAAACCAAGTATGCCGCTGAAAGGTGAGATGATTTCGCTGAAATCGATATAAAGATCACCGAATCGGATGCACGGTTTGCAAATGACAAGCAAAACAAGAATGGCACAAATCTGCCATTAACAGCAAGATACCACTTAGCAAGCAACAACAAATTAAGCTACTGCACCCAAACGTACCAACAAAGCATATGGTAGTGATCTAATCAAGATGCTTGACAAAAGATGAACACTGAGCTACGGCTAAATCACACATTAACAGGTTCAAACAAGCATGGCAAAAGTGCAAAATATATCAGCTTCACAGACTTGGTGAAAATACTGAACATGGCAAAATCAGCATCAGGGAGCAATGTTCAGAGCAAACAAACTACATGCTACAGGAACTTATAATAGCAAAACAAGGCATGGCATGAATCTACTCAAAGCATAGAACAAAAGTCCCTTACTGACCATAAGCCAAAAGGGATCAGAAAATATGATGGCACCCACGTAAACATAGCAAGTTTCGTTAACAGATTCAGCAAACAGGGCATGACATTGACAGAAAACAAGTAGGCATGTTTAAGAGCTCGATGCACTCACTACAAAGCATTTCATGATAAACTAAGCATACATCCATCAAGAAGACATGGCATAGAAGATATACATGGCAAGAACAACATCATAGCATACTCGGATCAACTACAACAACCTTGGCAAAATTGAATAACATGTAAACAATCTGCCAAGAAACATTTTATAGCAAAAAAGTAGAGCTCGATTGACTCACGCTATGGCACTCCATCATTGCAAACAAGGGCATGGATGGATAGAGCATAACCATATGTTCAAAACATCCTTATCAAGTATCTCAAAATAAGCATGGATCTCTCTCAGAGCATCAAGTTAACATGGCATAAAAATATCAAGAAAACAGGGTTGAAATCAGAACATCATGAAGCCTAGTTTGCATGCTTGTGCTAGTCACCACAGAGATCACAAAAATACATGGCATACACCCCTGTAAAGATGGCATGGCATATTACCAAACACATGTAGGACTCAAGTTCATAGGATGCATACATCAATCATGGAAAAATGACAAAAGTGCATGTTCGATAAGAATCAAACTAACATCACATAGCCCTCTTCTAACAGCATTTCGGCATCAAGATGAGCTCAAATGAAAATGATGCAATGAGATGAAATGATGTACTCATCGAGACAAACAATTCGGTATGCTACACGCCCAAAATGGACCGACGGGTGCAAAGTTATGGCATGATGAAAATGCAACAAAATTATCACAGATGAATGACTTAGACGAAAATCGGGGAGTCAACCTCTCGCTTTTGATCTAGATCCGCTCGAGGTCGCCGGAGTCTCGCCGAGTGGTGCCGAGGAGGGAAGAGGACGGCCGGGAAGGCGCCGCCGACGGAGGGGCGCCATGCTGGCGGGCGCGCGCGGCGGAGGTGGCTGACGGGTGGAGGCCGAGGCGCCATGCATGGACGGGCGGCGGTGGTCGGGCGACGGCGGCCGAAGGCGGCCGGCGCGAGGGTTGTAGGGAGAGCGCACGCCCGGGCGCTGGGAGGCGGCGGCGCGGTCAGCGCGGGAGGGCTGGCGCTGGTTCGGCGCCGCCGCGGCGGCGGCACGGGCGCCACGGGCGGCCTCCGGCTGGCTGGGCGGCGGCACGGACGCAGACGGGTCCGATCCGACATGTCCGCGGCGGAGAGGGAGCGAGGCTAGGGTTTGAGGAGGATTGATCCAAATTTCGGGGAGGGGTGTTTTTATAGATAGGAGGAGCTAGGAAGCTCCAAATGGAGTGTAGTTTTCACCACACGATCGTGATCCGACGACGGAGAGCATGGAAGTGACTTAGATGGGTTATTGGGCTGTTTTGAAGGGGTGTTGGGCTGCAACTTAAAAGAGGCCTTTGCGAGAGTGCGGTTAACCGCTGAGTACCAAACGAGCTCCAAATGACCAAACTTGATAGGTGGTCTACCAGTGGTGTACCAAGGCCACTTGACAAACCTCGTCCATTCCGAGAACGCTTAGTACCCGCCACGGAAAAATGTAAAAGGGGACGCCGGGAACATAGGAGTGCCGGATTGCAAAACGGACAACGGGAAAATGCTCGAATCATGAGACTAACACGTATGCAAATGAGATGCACATGATGACATGATATGACATGCATGACATAAACAAAATGCAAAACGAAAGACAAAACCCAACCACGGAGGGAATATCATATCACAATGCCGAAAATGGCAAGAGTTGAGTTACAAATATGGAAAGTTACATCCGGGTGTTACAACACGACAGTGTGGATGAGACTGCTGGTGAAGCCCCAACGGCCTCGGGGCGGAGGTGCGACGATGTGCTCGGTGAAGTAGCCCCGTGAGCTGGGAGACGGCGCCGGTGAAGCGCACTGATGCGCGTAACTCGGTCTGTGGAGGCACGCCGGTTGCGGGCGCCGACGGGTTGGTGGACCACCGTGCGTGGACGAGGGCGAGATGAGGTAGCTCCGTGCGGTGGTGAAGCGACCGCCGCCTTCGCTGCCGCCGCCCCAAGACAGGGTGGGGAAAGAGACAAGACAAGGGGATTCGAACTTTGCTTGGGTTGGTGGCGAATTAGGGATTTGAGCAATATGGGCGCGGAAGGGGACGGTGGATAAGAGAGATTTTGCAGGGCTGGAATTAGAGCCGCCAGATATTTCAATCCGAAACTTGGAAGCGCGAACTTATTTTGTCGCCGCCCTTTGGGGGTAGGGGTGGGTGAGTTGGGGAGGGAGGAGGGGTGGGTGGCTGGGTGCTACGCGTCCGTCCGACACACGCCACCACCCCGACAGATTATGCTTTGGTGCCTTAAGGCACTGCTTTGTGTCCATGACATGTGGGCCCAACAGTGGCTGGCCCACATGTCGCTGACTCAAAGGCAGGTGCCTTTAAGGCACCAAGCAAAGATCCACCCCGACATCGCACTTCTCGGTCTGCCTCGGTGCGCTTACATTTGAGAATGCAAACGAATCTTCTTTCATTTGCAATCGAATCAGTATGTATTACCATGCTCGTGTTTTCCTTGCAATAATTAGTCATTCGAATGATATACTCCATCCGCTCACTTTTGTAAGTCGCTTCGCATAACTTAAAATGAACTGTTTTGCACATTGTCCTAAATGTCTTCAAGGTCATATAAAAGTGAACAGAGGGAGTAATATAAATTAATTAATGAGGAGTTATTTGAAAAAATCGAACGGTACCCACGCTTAACGTGATTAGAGTGTGTGTCACATAATTAGTTATTTGAATTAGAGTGTGTCACGAAGTTAGTTATTTGAATTAGAGTGTGTCACGAGCTTATCTCCAATTCTAACGTGATTTCGTGATTTCACCGTATCCACGCTTACTTTTTTAATACAAATTCATATGTATATGATGAACACCATGGTAGTGAGAAAACTTTTGGATGGATTCAAACATGTGACCTGCAAAATAGCACAACAAATTGAGTCAATGTCAACTTTTCGAAACTTAGTATGGCACGAATTCGAAATAATTACCCGTATGCCTGGTCCTCGGTTCAAATCTTACAATGTACATCGAATTGAAACATCGATATTAAGTCTCAGACTATGTACATTCAAATGTTGTTTTAGCCCCCCAAGACAAACGCTACATACTTCCTCAGACGGTTAATCTTCCTCTCCTAACCACTTTAGGAAGCCATCGGTTTCAACACACCTTCATTCTTTCTCTCCATGTTTCGATCTCTAAGTCTCTCAACTACACAACCCCTTTTTCCACTCTATTACCAAATGTATTTACCTCACACACCCGCCATTGCACCCCATGCCGAGCTCTCTCTCTCTCTCTCCTCTCCTCTCACGCCTCGCTTAAATACATGCATTGCCTATCTAGCCCCCAACCTCTCATGCCTATTCACACACGTTGTATAGCTAGGTCACTCCCTCGAGACTGTCTCACTTTTCTTCCGCACGGCGGCCACACCGCTCAATCTCGCCTATTTATCTCGAGTCTCGCTTAACCTTGTTTTCTTTCACACACAAAGGATATATCTCCTGTTCGGGCCTCGACGACACAGTCTATACTCTCTCATGCAGATTGTCTATCTAGGTCAGTCCATCCAAGCATCCGCCACTCTTTCGACCTCATGGTGGGACATGCTCACTCAATCTCTCTCTCTCTCTCTCTCTCTCTCTCTCTCTCTCCAGATGTCTCGATTGACCTCGCTTTTCTCTCGGACAAAACGATATATCTCCATGTTTGAGCCCAATTCGACATATTCACATTGTATACTCTCTCACGCAATTGCCTATCTAGGTCACTCTTCCAACCTGCTTCACTCTTTCGATCGCACGGCGAATTCTATGCGATCGGTTGACCTTGCTTCCTCCCACACACAAAATATATCTACACGCCTGCGGATCGATCATCTCTCAAGCTCTATCTTACAGCCCTCACCCTTGCCAAAAGCTCAATCGACAATATCTCTCCGAGCATATATATTTGTTCAATGAATGTCGACCACACTCACTTTGTCTCTATCTATATGTATCTCGATTGACCTTGCTTTCTCACACCGTATCTTCCACGGGTTGAAGCTACAACCTCCATCCTCACAAAGCCGGTGCTATTTACATTGCGTGGGCACCCAACCTTGGATTAATTTGTGTAGGCATTTATTCTGGTCGGTTTAGATTATATTTTCGTAGCATTCGCCCACAACTACTCCAAACACCGCTGTAACCCACGCAACTCCCCTAGTTGATTTCCTCTAGCTCGGTCATCGCCTCTCGACGCCATTTCTCGCCTTCAACGTCGCACCATGGTATTATTGAAAAACTATGTTGTTCTCTTTAATTATTATAAATAAGCTACAAAACTACACAATCGATAGTCCACTTGAATGGAACAAATTTCACCCACAAATTAAAGTGCTACAACTACATCGAGGGGCCCACATGTCATGAAACAAATTTGGACCCATATACAAATTAAAAAATAAAGGACGGGATCGAACATGCATCGGGCCTTCAAGCCGCACGTCAATAGGCAACATACGAGAATAGCAATGTTTGTTGTACCCCTTTGTTCACATAATGTTTTTATATTACCACAGCCTAATTAATGGATAACATGTAATATTATTTTTAGTACTATTCGCCTTCACTTACTGGTGGGTTCCATGTGTTTTCTCTCTCCCTTCGCTTAGACGCACGGCAAACAGGAAGAACTCAAGGGCGATGTTGCCGCTGACTATATCTCGACGCTGCTCACAAGTCACGGCACCAGCCACGCATTAGCAGCACTAGTCACAGGTACGTGCAATGCACGTTAATTTGGAAGTATATTAAGTGCATGCGGATATTAACGACTAGGATATTATTTGCATTGTTGTCATGTGATTAACACTATTTTGGGCATGAAATTAACTGCATGCTAAACGTGTTGAGCGCTCGACATTGAAGCAGTCTAGGTCGTTGGATGACAAGGAATACATGTGGCTTGATGACGTTATATATATAATTTGATACGGCTCTAGCAGAACATTCAATCGATCAAACCATACATTTCATTCAGTCTGACTCCGACTTTAAATGATACGACGATCGATATAAAATAAACGGAAATGATAAACGTTCGGATTTTAAGCATGGCAATCCGAACGTTTTTCATGGCAATTTAGATTACGCGGGCGGCGGGGCGCTCGCGGTGGGAAGCGGCTCTTCCGCAGCTCAGGTGCCGCTTGCCATCGATCGACGGCGACGGCGACGCCTTTGCGCCGTTGTTGGCGCATCGATAACCCATAAGTTAGGGGATCGCAATGTTTTCGATAAGTAAGAGTGTCGAACCCAATGAGGAGCTAAAGGTAGAACAAATATTCCCTCAAGTTCTATCGACCACCGATACAACTCTACGCACGCTTGACGTTCGCTTTACCTAGAACAAGTATGAAACTAGAATTACTTTGTAGGTGTTGTTGGATAGGCTTGCAAGAAAGTAAAGAACGCGAAAATATAAACTAGGGGCTGTTTAGATAAAGACACAACTAAAGTAAATATAGTGAGTGTGGAAAAGTGGTGGTAGGAGTTGTGGAATTGTCCCTAGGCAACTGACTATGTTACTAGACCGATAATCACTATTGCAATTCTATTTGAGGGAGAGGCATAAGCTAACATATCATCCCTTACTTGGAATTCTATGCACTTATGATTGGAACTCTAGCAAGTATCCGCAACTACTAAAGATTCATTAAGGTAAAACCCAACCATAGCATTAAAGCATCAAGTCCCCTTTTATCCCATATGTGAACTACCTACTTACTCGGGTTTGTGTTTCACCACCACGCAACCCACCATAAGCAAATCATAAACATATTGCAAACCCTACAGCGGAATCCTCACGCTATGCCGACACGGAGGGCACAATAGGACAGCACCAATAAAAAACATGCAACTCAAACCAATCATAGCAATTCATCAATCACCGATAGGACAATAGAAATCTACTCAGACATCATAGGATGGCAACACATCATTGGATAATAATATGAAGCATAAAGCACCATGTTCAAGTAGAGGGTGCAGCGGGTTGCGGGAGAGTGTACCGCTGAATATAGAAGGGGGAAGGTGATGGAGATGTTGGTGAAGATGACGGGCGGTGTTGGTGAAGATCGCGGTGATGATGATGGCCCCTGCAGCGCCTCCGGCCAGCCGAAGAAAGGGGAGAGAGGCCCTGCCGGTGTCAAACCGCGGATCTCGGATAGGGGTCCCGAACTGTGCGCCTAGGCGGATGCTAACAGGAGACAAGGGACACGATGTTTTACCCAGGTTCGGCCCTCTCGATGGAGGTAAAACCCTACTCCCGCTTGATTAATATTGATGATATGGGTAGTACAAGAGTAGATCTACCACGAGATCGAGAGGCTAAACCCTAGAAGCTAGCCTATGGTATGATTGTTGTTCGTCCCACGGACTAAAACCCTTCGGTTTATATAGGCACCGAATAGGTTAGGGTTACACGTAGTCGGTTACAATGGTAGGAGATCTACATATCCAGACGCCAAGCTTGCCTTCCACGCCAAGGAAAGTCCCATCCGGACACGGACGAAGTCTTCAATCTTGTATCTTCATAGTCCAGAGTCCGCCAAAGGTCATAGTCCGACTATCCGACACCCCTAATCCAGACTCCTCAAGAGCTCCCTCGAACCAGGCTTCAATGATGACGGGTCCGACGCGATATTGTCTTCGCATTGCAAGGCGGGTTCCTCCGAATACTTCATAGAAGATTTTGAACACAAGGATAGTGTCCGCTCGCAAAATAAGTTCCACATACCACCGTAGAGAGAATAACATTTACACAAGTTCAATCTGCCGACGATTCGCAGCAAGGTGACATCACACCACGGCCAAGCCTTTATTCAATCGCTTTTACCGTCCAACCTCAGCGCTTAGCGAGGCGGTTTCTTGGCACGCCTTGTCAAAGCAAAGATAGTGTCCCTTATTCCGGGATTCTCATCAATACGGGCGTGGTAACCCAACCGCGCCATTGATTACGGTGCTTGGGAGATAAGCGAGTTTTATCAGCCGGTGGGGACGATAGCTTTGTCCGTCCATATAAGGGATAAGGATCCGCTTTTTCACCACGCCTTCTTCCTCCTTTGCTTATCCATTTCACAAGACTCGAGCTCCAGCGCCTAAGTCCGCACATCCCACCTCAACCTTCTCCAACTATGTCCGGAGCGGGAGGCGAGTGGATGGCCTCCTCCGCCACGGAGGGGCACATCAAAAGCTGCGGAAAGTCGGATACTTGTCCAAAGGACATCGCCGATAGGCTCCCCAACGAGGGGCAGCTCATCCCCACCCCTGTGCCCCATGAGAGGGTGGTGTTCCTCCCCACTTCCTCCGCGGACTAGGGTTTCCACTTCACTCATTCGTCCGGGGCTCATGTTCTACTACGGCCTAGATTTCCACGATCCGCCTCAATTTCATCCTCAACTTCTCGGTGTTTATCGTCAGGTGCGAGGCCTTCCTTCGCATCCAGCCCCACTTCGCTTATGGCTGAAGACCTTCAATGTCAAGTCAAGGTAGTGGGCGGCCGCCAGCGGAGTGCGGAGGCGCCATGGTGGGCAGGATGGCCAACGCCCCATGGCTCGAGGGCTGCTTTGTGGAGACCATAAAGGTGGCAATCGGGTGGTTCTATATCACCGAGCCGCGACTTTCAATGGGCGACGGCCCCTGAATTCGATCCGCTTCCCCACATGGCTCACCTCATGGAAAGAGACGGGCTTGACGGGGTAATTCGAAGAACTGGCCGACTCCAAACCTGGGTCCAAACCTGTGGACAAGAATCTCAAGCTTGTCAACGAATCCAGTGATGCTCATCCGCCGGATTCTCCCATGCCAAGAACGGTCCTTCAATTTGTGGAGTTTGATCCGCACAAGATCAACCTTGAACCGCTCTTTGACACTACGCACGAAGA
Source organism: Aegilops longissima (assembly GCA_021605205.1). NCBI lineage: Eukaryota > Viridiplantae > Streptophyta > Magnoliopsida > Poales > Poaceae > Aegilops > Aegilops longissima. The sequence continues at coordinate 35,242 of JAHIAM010003697.1, read as the reverse complement.
CGCCTCGAAGGTGCTGTTCAAGGCGCCAAGCTCCTCGTGATACAGCTCACAAAGATCAAGCCGTGAGGTAAGTTATTTTACCCTTTACGGACTCTTTTTCATAGTTTGACTCTATGCGGATCTAAAACTCCTCACCTTTGACAGACAGGTGAAGATGTCCTGACAGATCGACCGTCCGCCTTCTTGCCGAAGACCCAAAGGACGCCCAATTGACGGGTTGTTGGTTTCGCACCTCACGTGGTGCCGGAAAAGAAGGCCAAGAAGAAGGCCACGGAACTCAAGGAGGTCCCGCGCCAGTGTTATCGGACTCATCGTCCGATGACGCCGAGGCGGACTCTCCCGCCAAGACGAGGAGGAGGAAGAGGCCTCTCCCAGCAGGGGAGAGAAGAAAAGGAAGGTCGCCCCCACCGGGGAGGCCGAAGGGTCCAAGAAGGGGAGGACCCTTCCTCCGGACTACACCGCCAATGCCGACGACGGCGAAGAGGGGTGGGCTCCAAGGGCCAAGCCCCTGGCGAAATCGTAAGTGTACGGACACCGTAATAACTCGTATGCTTCATTTGTCGCACAACATCCTATAACGCCGGATATAACCATGCAGCCTGCCCAAGGATGGGCTCGACGATTCGTGGAGCGGCCCTCGATTCGCCGGAGGTGAATAGCACCTCACTTCCGACCGCCTGCCTCCTCCCACCGCGGATGACGCCGGGTGGAGTCCCAAAAGGCCCAGCCAGAGGAGGTGGCTATGGAGGCGCCTGAAGGCACCTCCCAATCCGGCTCAAAGGGATAAAACCCCAAAGGGCTTCAAGTCCGCCTCAAGGCCGACTCCGCATCGAACCTTCAAGGGTTCCAAGTCCGACAGCACTCCTTCGTAAGAAGGGCAAGATCGCGACGCAGTGACCTCCGCCCAACATGAGGCACTGATGATTTGATGGAGGCGCTAACAGCGCTTCCATCGACGAGGAGCACCGCACCGCTATGAGTGTGGTGATCTGTAGGTTCAGTCCGCCAAGAGAGGGCTGATGAAGTTTATGCCAGCCTTCTAACAAAGCTTTGAGGTATGTATTTAAGATATATAAAATATTACCGATAGATAGTAGCCCTCGATGCTCAGTTTGGTGTTCGAAAGAAAAGCAGAACCGAGGATCTAAAAAGATATATGCAGGAGTCTAACATAAGTATGTCAATATGGGAATGCAGGCTGCGCCACGACCTCCGCCAGACCGACCGTGGAGGTTGGTGCATTGAAGCAGAAGTTCGAGCAGTCCGAGAACGAGCTCGGACTTGCCAAAAATCAGCTCCAGGACAAGGAAGGTAAGTAATACCTTATGAGAGTATTTAAAAGATGTGTTTGCAAAAAATGACAGGAATAACATGAATATTCCAGGGGCCACGAACGAGGTGGCGACCCTGAAGGAGGCGGTGTCCCGGGCCGAAAGCAATGCGGCCGCAGAGCGCACCGAGCGAGAAAAGCAGGAGGCGCTGGTGGCGGAGGTGCGGCAAGAGCTCCAGGCTTTTCGTGGAAAAAGACGAGAGTTTGGAGCGTGACTCAAAGACTCGGGAGTCCGAGCTTGCCACGGCCCTTGAGAGCGCCAAGGCCGCTAAGGCCGAAGCTCAAAAAGCCCTCCAGGAGATTGAGGCGATGAAGAAGATAGCGGCGGGTAAGGCATTCTATATGCAAAGCAAGCATGTGAAAGTGAATTATCTGTTACTTACCCGAATCCGGAGCCCTCCAGGAGCATTCGCAGATCTGCCCCGCAGTGTGGCTGATGCTGCAGCATTCTAACGAGCCGAGGAGGGAAGCTCGACGGAGAAGGTGTTCTAGTCTCAGTATGCTGAGGCCGGACACCCGTGCCCTTAAGCGACCCGTTGAAGTAGCTGGTCGAGCTCATAAGGTGGCCGAACAGGCCATGAGGGGCCTCATAGTTCGGCTGTGGCCTAAGGTAGCCATGCCCGGAGCTACTGGCTGGTGAGGCGGCTGTGGACGCCCGTCCATGGGTTGAAGTCATCAAGCGCCCGCCTGCATCGAAGGTGCCTATAGGGCCCTTGCCCATGCTAAGGTGACTGGGGCAAGATGGACGCTGAGAAGCTTGTGAAGGACGGACCACCACCAAAGAAGGAGCATCGCAAGCCTGAAATGTATTATGAGGGCGTCATGAAGGGTGCCTGCCTTATAGCGGATGAATGCTCCAAAGATATATTGTTTATTCAAAAGGGCTGTCAGAAGAGCGTAACGATACAAATAGTGCGATAAGCAAGGGACGGACTTTTAACATGTCTCTCTCTGGGGTAAGCCATGGATGTTGTGTAAAACAGATATATTGCTCGAATAGAGACCACCGACACTGACGAAGCCGCTTCCCTGGCTGTTGCATCGTGTGTTCGGCGATTCTAATGCCGACAGGGCTTCGTGGAGAACGGAGTCCCAAAGCAAGGTTAGAAAAGCGTAGGCGTAAGCGAGGCGGTTGGCCATCGCCTAGTGCCTAGGAGGTCCTTAAGCGCCTAAGCTGCCTAGGCGGTAATATAGTTTTTACTCGTAGTGCATTTGTGATTATTATATGGGTGTTCATATTAGTTAAGGGCATATAAATAAGTTAATTACCATCTACATCCATTGAATATAACCCGCTTGGCATATCAGCAAAGATGTGGCATGATTTCTTGCTTGGGTAGGCACCTTGCTTGCCCTGCCTAGACCTCCATTTATGCCCTAGGCGAGGCGCTTGGCCATTGCCTAGCGCCTAGGCGCGTTTGCGCCTCCTAGGCACCGCTTTTCCAACAGAGCCTGAAAGTAAAAAGAAAGAGAAAAAAAGAATGACACAATCGGGAGCCCGTGGTGTGGTTGAGCCGCATTCTGGGCATGCCGTGGTCGTGCCCCTTCCCCTATGCCCATGGTATTTCCAGAGCGTAATTATGTATGCGTAATACTGGTTTCGCGATTTCGCGAGGGTCGGGCTTGGGCCGCATTGCTATGCGTGTTCGAACGTACAAAGCGGTCTTGTTGTAGGTTACCCAGCGCTTGACGGTGTTCGGACGCTTAATAGCCGGACTCGAGAATTGCCTTAAGAGGCTGTTTTGCACTTCCGCCGCGAGGGTCGCCAGATGCTCCTCCGTCCGGAGAGAGCGCTCGTGTTTCCATTGACCGTAATGACTCGAGGACCTTGCATCTTGAGCTTGAGATATGCATAGTGCGGCAACGCATTGAACTTTGCAAATGCGGTTCGTCCGAGCAAAGGCATGATAGCCGCCATGAACGGGACTATGTCAAGATTAACTCTCGCCCGAAGTTATCCGGGATCCAAAGACCACTTCAAGTGTAACTCGAGCCCGTAGTTGGCCTCTACACCTGGTATGACGCCTTTGAAGGTCGCTCGTGGGTTTAATCTTGATGGGTCTATGCCCATTTTATGCATTGTATCCCGAGAAAGCAGGTTCAGGTTGCTACCGCCATTCATTAGGACTCTAGTGAGGTGAACCACAATGATTGGGTCTAGAACCACGCGCGAATCCGCCATGGCGGATGCTAGTGGGTGGTCCTTCGATCAAAAGTGATCGGGCAGAAGACCACGGGTTAAACTTTGGGGCGACTGCTCCATCGCAGATACGCCCCTTAGTGCACACTTCCGCCCCTTTGGGAATGTGGGTTGTATATATCATGTTCACCATCCACACTTATGGGGAACCCTTCGCCCTCTATTGTTCGGCGGCCGGGCTCCTCCTCGCCATCGCTATGCAGCCCTTGTCATTGTTTTCGCATTTAACTTGCTCGCTCGCTTGAACACCCAACAATCCTCTGCTGGTGTGATTGGCTGGTTGGGTGCCATGTATCCGCACGAGCGATCGAGTATTCGGTCCAAATTGACGGGCCCGAGTATTTCTTTTTAAATGGCTTTTTCCGCGACCGGTTTAGAGCTCGAATCCGCATTGACCGCCAGATCCTCAAGATTATCGCCAATGTGGCGCTTGTGCTTGTTGCGACGCGACCGCCATCGCTGTCCTTGGTATCCGAATTACCAGGGCTCTTGGTCATGTTGTTACTACGAGCCAGCTAGCTGTCCTCTCCCGCGCAAAAGCGGGTCATGAGTGTTGTGAGGGCTGCCATGGATTTCGGTTTTTCCTGTCCTAGGTGTCGGGCAAGCCACTCGTCACGGATGTTGTGTTTGAAGGCTGCAAGGGCCTCGGCATCCGGACAATCGACGATTTGATTTTTCTTGGTTAGGAACCGTGTCCAGAATTGTCCGCCGATTCCTCCGGCTGCTGAATTATGTGGCTTAGGTAATCGGCGCCCGTGGTCACACATATGTGCCCCGAAATTGTCGAGAAATGCGGCTTCCGTGTCTTCCCAACAACCAATTGACTCGCCGGCAAGCTGTTAAGCCAATGTCGGGCTGGTCCTTTAAGCTTGAGGGAGGTATTTGATGGCACGAGATCATCACCGCGGGCCATGTGGATGTGAAGGAGATAGTCCTCGATCCAAACCGCAGGATCTGTTGGTCCATCGATGATTCAATTTTTACGGGTTTGAAACCTCGGGATTTGATGATCCATCACTTCATCTGTGAAGCATAGTGGGTGCGCGCGCTCAGATTGGGATATATCACGACGCAGCTCAAATGAGCTTTGTTCATCGTGTTCGCCCGCCGAGTTGTTATATCCGGCGTGACGGTTATCGCCACGCGTTGTGGGCGCCCACGCCGATCCATAGATCGATCTTGTCCGCCTTTGCCTTGTCCTCCAATATATCTCGCAGGTCCGGCGATTTCCCATGCCTTTGTATTTTTTGAGCGGCGATGGGTGCGGCTTGAATTGAGGGCCGAGAGGCCTCTCCGTCGGGCTACGAGGTGGCCGGTCAGCCATATCATGCACCGTGATGTAGGTTTAGGTGCTTCCTCCTCTAATCGGGTAGTAGCTCGCGCCTTGGGTAGTTTCTGGAGGGCGCCGAGTTCATACTCTTCGCCGCAAGGACTTCACCATTTGTCGCCTAGCAAATCTTGGTCAGCTCTAAGTTGTTGCTGCTTTTTCTTGAGGCTGCTTGCCGTGGGCCATGAGCCCGCGCTTGAAATGCTCTTGTTCGACAGATCCTCGGCGCCAAAAATTGCCGTTGCCGAGGCTTGCCTCATCTTCGGAGGGAGGCATGTAATTATCGCCTCTACCTCTTTTTTCTCGCCGCCTCTCATGAGGGTTGGCTTCTCCGCCCTCCCGCGCTGAATCTTACCGAGGGGTTGTCTTCGCACCGTCCGGTGTTATTATCTCCGTGCCGAATCACTATTTTTGCTGTATGGATTTAGAGCGGCGCCACGACGCCGGGCGCTTAGGCTGTTTCTTGAGGGGTCATCCTCCGCTGCTCCATCGCCATTCCCATCTTTTGGGATGTCCACCATGTATATGTCATATGACGAGGTGGTTTTCCAGCGCCCTGTGGGCGCTGGTTCTGGTCGCCTCCTGCATCGTCATCCATACCGCCGATGTCTTCGAGTCGGTCGAGCATGTCGGTTAAATCATCGACGCGGCTACGGCGGGTCGGGTGGGCTTTGATTTTCTTTGTCGTCCGCATCCCAACCTTCTTGACCATAATCCGCCAGGCTCTCCGATAAAGAGAGATACTTTAGTGAATTCAGAATGTCGCCAAAGGGCGAAAAGGCCGAAAGATGTCCGCGCAGTGAATTCCATGATCGGCGCCAATCGGATTCGACAGGGGCGCGAAGGCTCGGAGTCCGGAGAAGAGTCCGCGCTTTGAGTCACGAAGCCGCAAAGGACGGGTAGGTGTACGGCTCAATCGATGTAGAGATCGCAGCCCCGAGGTGGTGTCCAGCCACCGCCCTCGATCGGGCGCGGTCGGCTCGAAGCTAAAGGTCGGAGCGACTCGTGCGTTTTCAGAACACCGTCCGTGGCGAGATAGATCATGCCCTCGTGATGTTGTGGCGCTGCTTGTGGCTCGAACCCATCAAGATCAAGTCTCCGTGGATGTCACCGTAGTTCAACTTTCAAATCTGACTCGATGGCTGTGGGCGAAGCTTAATCTGCTCCTCGATGGCTGCTTAATTGGCTCGCAGCAAAGCCGCCGAATACGAAGATCTGTCCAGGAAAAGGTCTCACCGAGCGCATCGTTGTTGATGATCGGAGGAGCCATCGGGCCTAAAGATGACGCATACGCAGGAACTCTCAATGAAAGCACCAATGTAGGTGTCAAACCGCGGATCTCGGCACGGGTCCCGAATCGCGCGCCTAGGCGATGGTAACAGGAGACAAGGGACACGATGTTTTTACACAGTCCGGCCCTCTCGATGGAGGTAAAACCCTACTCCCGCTTGATTAATATTGATGATATGGGTAGTACAACAAGAGATCTACCACGAGATCGTAGAGGCTAAACCCTAGAAGCTAGCCTATGGTATGATTATTGTTCGCCCCACGGACTAAAACCCTTTGCTTTATATAGGCACCAATAGTGTTAGGGTTTCACAGTAGTCGGTTACAATGGTAGGAGATCTACATATCTCAGACGCCAAGCTTGCCTTCCACGCTAAGGAAAGTCCCATCCGCACACGGACAAAGTCTTCAATCTTGTATCTTAATAGTCCAGAGTCCGCCAAAGGTCATAGTCCGCTATCCGGACAACCCCTAATCCAGACTCCCTCAGCCCCTTCTTCTTCTTCTTCTTCTTCTTCTTCTTCTTCCTTGACCTCCTCCCTAGATGGGAGAAGGGTTTCCTCCGTCCTTGGCTCCCATGGCTTGGGAGGGCGAGAGCCCGGGAGTGGATCTATCTCTGCTTCGTGTTCTCGTCCGCCTGCTTCACCGCTTTCGTATATATGGAGATCCGAATCTGATTGGCCTGAAACCTTCGCCTGCATCGCTTTTCCAAAATTAGCTTTCTTGGCCAAAGAAGGGCATCAACCGCCTTACGGTGGCCCCGAGGTGGCGGGCCCTGCCTCGTGGCCACCTCGTGCATCGCTTCGTGTTGATTCTTCCTCCCAAAAATCACAAATATTCAAAAATAATTCTCCATTCGCTTTTATCCCGCTTGGACTCCTTAATATTGGGTTTCAAAAACATAAAACATGCAACAAACAGAACTGCACGGGCAATCGGATCAATATGTTAGTCCCAAAAGTAGAATAAAAAGTTGCCAAAAGTATATAAAAGTTGTAGAATATTGGCATGGAACAATCAAAATTATAGATACGACGGAGACGATCAGATCCCCAAGCTTAATTCCTGCTCGCCCTCGAGTAGGTAAATGATAAAAAAGATAATTTTTGATGTGGAATGCTACCTAGCATAATCTTGATCATATGTCTAATCATGGCATGAATATTAAGACACGAGTGATTCAAAGCAATAGTCTATCATTTGACATAAAAACAATAATACTTCAAGCATACCAACCAAGCAATTATGTCTTATTGAAATAACATAGCCAAAGAAAGCTCATCCCTACAAAATCATATAGTCTGGCTATGCTCCATATTCACCACACAAAATATTCAAATCATGCACAACCCCGATGACAAGCCAAGCAATTGTTTCATACTTTTGACGTTCTCAAACCTTTTCAACTTTCACGCAATACATGAGCGTGAGCCATGGACATAGCACTATAGGTGGAATAGAATATGATGGTGGAGGTTGTATGGAGAAGACAAAAAGGAGAAGATAGTCTCACATCAACTAGGCGTATCAACGGGCTATGGAGATACCCATCAATAGATATCAATGTGAGGAGTAGGGATTGCCATGCAACGGATGCACTAAGAGCTATAAGTGTATGAAAGCTCAAACTGAAACTAAGTGGGTGTGCATCCAACTTGCTTGCTCATGAAGACCTCAGCGCTTGAGGAAGCCCATCATCGAATATACAAGCCAAGTTCTATAATGAAAATTCCACTAGTATGAAAGTGAAAGCATAGGATACTCTCTATGAAGAACATGGTGCTACTCTAAGCACAAGTGTGGTAAAAGGATAGTAACATTGCCCTTCGCTTTTTTTCTCTCATTTCTTTTATTTTTTTATTTTTATTTTTATATTTTTTGGTGGGCTTTTTGGCCTCTTTTTTTATTTGGGCTTTTTTGGCCTCTTTTATTTTTTTTGTAAAGTCCGAGTCTCATCCCGACTTGTGGGGAATCATAGTCTCCATCATCCTTTCCTCACTGGGGCAATGCTCTAATAATGATGATCATCACACTTTTATTTACTTACAACTCGATATTACAACTCGATACTAGAACAAAGGTATGACTCTATATGAATGCTTCCGGCGGTGTACCAGGATGTGCAATGATCTAGCATAGCAATGACATCAAAAGACGGACAAGCCATGAAAACATCATGCTAGCTATCTTACGATCATGCAAAGCAATATGTCAATAAATGCTCAAGTCATGTATATGATGATGATGGAAGTTGCATGGCAATATATCTCGAATGGCTATGGAAATGCCATGATAGGTAGGTATGGTGGCTGTTTTGAGGAAGATATAATGAGGCTTATGTGTGATAGAGCGATCGTATCACGGGTTTGATGCACCGCTAAGTTTGCACCAACTCGAGGTGAGAAAGGGCAATGCACGGCATCAAGAGGCTAGCAATGATGGAAGGGTGAGAGTGCGATAATCCATGGACTCAACATTAGTCATAAAGAACTCACATACTTATTGCAAAATTCTATTAGTTATCGAAACAAAGTACTACGCGATGCACCTAGGGGATAGATTGGTAGGAAAAGACCATCGCCGTCCCCGACCGCCACTCATAAGGAAGGCAATCAATAAACACCTCATGCTTCGACTTCATACATAACGGTTCACCATACGCATGCTACGGGACTTGCAAACCTCAACACAAGTATTTCTCAATTTCAAAATTACTCAACTATCACGACTCTAATATCACCACCTTTATATCGCAAAACTATTGCAAGGAATCAAACATATCATATTCAGCGATCTACAAGTTTTATGTAGGATTTTATGACTAACCATGTGAATGACCAGTTCCTCGTCATCTCTAAATAGATATAAGTGAAGCAAGAGAGTTTAATTCTTTCTAAAAAGATATGCCCACGCCTAACAATTATAAGTGAAGCAAAAGAGCATTCTACAAATGGCGGTTTTCTATGTGAAGAGAAACAGGCAATCCAAACTTCAAATGATATAAGTGAAGCACATGAAGCATTCTATAAAGCCATACTCAAAAGATTTAAGTGAAGTGCAATGAGCATTCTATAAATCAACCAAGGACTATCTCATACCAGCATGGTGCAAAAAAATAAAAATGAAAACGAAATGCAAAAGACGCTCCAAGACATGCACATAATGCATGAACGAAACGAATTCCAAAACATACTGATACTTGTTGAAGAAAGAGGGGATGCCTTCTGGGGCATCCCCAAGCTTAGACGCTTGATTCTCCTTGAATATTTACTTGGGGTGCCTCGGGCATCCCCAAGCTTGAGCTCTTGCCTCTCTTCCTTTTCCTCATATCGAGACATCCTCGATTAGAAACTACATCCACACAAAACTTCAACAGAAAACTTGGTAAGATCCGTTAGTATAATAAAGCAAATCACCACTCAAAGTACTGTATCAAACCAATTCATATCTTGTTTTTGCATTGTGTCTACTGTAACGTAACTTTTTCATGGCTTAATCCACTAATATAAATTGATAGATTCATCAAAACAAGCAAACTATGCATCAAAAATAGAATCTGTCAAAAACAGAACAGACTGTAGCAATCTGAACATCCACCATACTTCTGATACTTGAAACATTCTGCCAAAATTAGGAAAAATAAACAAGCTGTACATCAAGACAGTGCAAAAAGAATCAGAACCGTTTGACATTCCAGTAAAAAGTAAAATTCACGCACTACAGCCAAAGTTTCTGTCCTGCACCGCATAAACCAACAAGCATTGTAAACATCCTAAAGGCAAACCTTGGCACATTATTTTATAATACAATGGAATTGTACAAGGATAATTATTTTGTTGAAAAGTTTCTGTAATCAAGATTCACAAAGTTTCCGTGAGCATGAACAAAGTTCAAGGAGCTCTCCCACTTCAACGATGCTTGTCTTTCTTACTTTCACTTTCCTTTTTGAAAAAGTTTTGGGTTCCCCTATTTATTTTTGTTGTTTTTAAACTATATGAAAGCACTCAACAGAAATAAATGACTCTCTAAAACTTCCGGGTTGTCTCCCTGGCAACGCTTTCTTTAAAGCCATTAAGCTAGGCATTTAGTGCTCAAGTAATGGATCCACCCGGATCCCAAGGTATATCAAAGCCAATTTTAATTAACAATGATTTGTAATTTAGTAGTGAGCACAAAGTAACATATATCATGCAACAATGAAGTCTAACTCTCTTCCTATGCATCAGCATGTCATAAAAGAACAATTCATGCACACATAGTAAAGGCCAATGCATAGTATAAACAGTTTCTTGCAATTTTATCGTGTTGGAAACATAGAGAGGTGGAGAAATAGTTACTCTCTCATAATAATTGCAAGTAGGAGCAGCAAGCACATGCATATTACATTCATCAAAATTATCATGTGCAATGGTAAAAGCAACCCATCAATGTAATCCTTTATAAGCACAAACTTCTCCGATAAAGTGTGGTAGGAGAATTCAAATAGATAATAGGACTATCATACGTGGGTGCAATAGCAACAATATCATGTTTAACATAAGGAACTATAGCAAGTTCATCTCCATAAGCATAATTCATATTGGCATCTTGGCCACAAGCATAGCAAGCATCATCAAAAAGGGATATTTCAAACAAATTCAAGGGATCATAGCAATCATCATAGCAATCATCCTTCGTAAGCACGAAGGGAATTAAATAATGTATGAGTTGGAGGGTTACTCTCATTAGAAGGTGGGCACGGTAGCTAATCCGCTTTTCCTCCTTTTGTTCTTCGCTCTCCTCATCATCTTTTTCATCCAATGAGCTCACAGTTTCATCAATTTCTTCTTCCATAGCTTCCTGCAAAATATTAGTCTCTTCTTGGACAGCGTTGACTTTCTTCATAAAAGCATTAATATAGTAATTGTATTCATAATTTTCATAGCAATATCCAAGTATAGCAAGATTTTCCGCCTATAACCATCATCATCAAAAGCTTCATACTTTTCAAACAACGCTCAATATCATAGGCAGCCTTAAAAGCAAAAAATTCTTCTATTTGTTCCACATCATAGTAATCATATATACCATTAGCATAAGAAGCTAAGGTTTCATTATTGTTAAATTTGCATGAAAAGGGGAGGTGTGGAGCCTCCATCCTAGAGCAACAAGTAATATTATATCTCAAGCATAGATTCCGTGCATACCAACGCAACATAATAAATTGATCCCATAATAGTTTCCTTTTGTGTCGAGCGATAATCCCTAAAGTATTCACGTTGATCCAACGTGTCTCCCATTATAAAGTTGAATGGGGTTTTCTCAGATTATCAAAGTAGTACATAATATCTCTCACATAATGAGAATAGGGGTTTTAGGAGTTACCCCATCTACATGAGTAGCAAGTACCTCTAATTTTTTGGTATTTTGTGTTCCATATCCATAACTAAAGATAGAGAACAACTAAGAATAGCAAATAAAAATTACTTAGTGATAAAGCAAACAAGCACACACGAGAATATTCACCCCACGCTATGACTCCCCGGCAATCGCGCCAGAAAAAGGTCTTGATAACCCACAAGTATAGGGGATCGCAACAGTTTTCGATAAGTAAGAGTGTAGAACCCAACGAGGAGCTAAAGGTAGAACAAATATTCCCTCAAGTTCTATCAACCACCGATACAACTCTACGCACGCTTGACGTTTTCTTTACCTAGAACAAGTATGAAACTAGAATTACTTTGTAGGTGTTGTTGGATAGGCTTGCAACAAAGTAAAGAACATGAAAATATAAACTAGGGGCAATTTAGATAAAGACACAACTAAAGTAAATATAGCGAGTGTGGAAAAGTGGTGGTAGGAGTTGTGAATTGTCCCTAGGCAACTGACTATGTTACTAGACCGATAATCACTATTGCAATTCTATTTGAGGGAGAGGCATAAGCTAACATATCATTCCATACTTGGAATTCTATGCACTTATGATTGGAACTCTAGCAAGTATCCGCAACTACTAAAGATTCATTAAGGTAAAACCCAACCATAGCATTAAAGCATCAAGTCCCCTTTTATCCCATATGTGAACTACCTACTTACTCGGGTTTGTGTTTCACTCACTCACGCAACCCACCGTAAGAAAATCATAAACATATTGCAAACCCTACAGCGGAATCCTCACGCTGTTCGACACGGAGGGCACAATAGGACAGCGCCAATAAAAAACATGCAACTCAAACCAATCATAGCAATTCATCAATCACCGATAGGACAATAGAAATCTACTCGTACATCATAGGATGGCAACACATCATTGGATAATAATATGAAGCATAAAGCACCATGTTCAAGTAGAGGGTACAGCGGGTTGTGGGAGAGTGTACCGCTGAATATAGAAGGGGGAAGGTGATGGAGATGTTGGTGAAGATGACGGCGGTGTTGGTGAAGATCGCGGTGATGATGATGGCCCCCAGCAGCCCCGGCGCCACCGAAGGAAGGGGAGAGAGCCCCTTCTTCTTCTTCTTCCTTGACCTCCTCCCTAGATGGGAGAAGGGTTTCCTCTGGTCCTTGGCTCCCATGGCTTGGGAGGGCGAGAGCCCTCCGAGATTGGATCTATCTCTCTGCTTCGCTCGTCCGCGCTGCTTTCACCGCTTCGTATATATGGAGATCCGTGAATCTGATTGGCCTAAAACCTTGCCCAGATCGCTTTCCAAAATTAGCTTTCTTGCGCCAAAGAAGGGCATCAACCACCTTACGGTGGCCCACGAGATAGGGGCGCGCCTCAGAGGGGTGGCGTGGCCCTATCTCGTGGCCACCTCTGCATCGCCTCGCTGATTCTTCCTCCCAAAATCACAAATATTCCAAAATAATTCTCCGTCTGCTTTTATCCCGCTTGGACTCCGCTTGATATTGGGTTTCGTGAAACATAAAACATGCAACAAACAGAACTGCACTGGCAATCGGATCAGTATGTTAGTCCCAAAAATAGTATAAAAGTTGCCAAAAGTATATAAAAGTTGTAGAATATTGGCATGGAACAATCAAAATTATAGATACGACGGAGACGATCACGATTCTCGGACGCTGGCCTAGCTTCACGGAAGGCCAAAATGTTCTAGACTTTGGAGCGAGTCAATTGGCGGAGCAGGTGATACGGGCTAACCCGTGTAGGCCGATCTTTCACGCTTGGAGGGATCCTCAAGAGCACGAAGAACACGGGAAGAACGGAGAGAAATCACAAGGGGAAACACTCAAGAACAACTCTAATCACACATCCACTAGACAATCAAACACACAAGATCACAAGGTACATGAACAACAAAGGGAAAGATACAAGGTAAGGTTCATCTCCAAGAGGAGGTCTTGATGATATCCTAGATGGATCTTCCCACAAGGGGGTCTTGATGATATCCCGTGGGATCTTCTCCTAGATGGAGGTCTTGGCCTCCAATGGAGTGGTAATCTCTCTCTCACACAAGAGTAGAGGTAGGAGCAAAGCTCACCTAAGAATGAGCTATCATATTTGCTAACCCTAGTACGGAGCTAAGAGACAAGTATATATAGTCCAAGGGGTAAGTTGGGGGATACATGGGGTGAAACCCTCTCATCACAAGACAAGTGCAGGCCGGTAGTACGGTCGGTGGCCGGTAGTACTACTGGAGCTTTTATGGGCGGTAGTACCGGTCAAGTGGGAGCGGTAGTACCGCTGGGAGTCCAGACTCTGGTTCTGGAGGTGCACGCCGAAGGGCAGCGGTTGTTTCGGACGTCGGGGCGGTTGTACCGGTCTATTGGCAGAAATCGGTACATCCGTGCAAGATCGCCTTGCACCGCCGATCACGTAAAGGTGGCGGTTGTTGGGCGGTAGTCGGCCGGCCAGGTACCGCCTGGCGGTAGTTGGGCGGTTGTTCCGGTCCTTCTTGGCTGGGCAGATTCTCTTCTTCCTTCTTCCGTGCTTCACTCATGGATGGTGTAGTTGTACACTTGTGCTCACACTCCTCCTCGCCCATGATGTTCCGACAATACCTATGTATGCACACGAGTGGAGTGTCAAGTAGTATACCATCCTCAAGGGGTCAAGTGAACACGTAAAGGAGAAGATTCACCTTATGTATGAGAAGTAGAGGTCGACGTTTCACTTGCCAAACGAACTCTTGACATGGTGATGATCAGAGATGCTCCGCATCATCCCTTCCCCCTTGGAAAAGATCCGACCTCGGATCGAAAACCAAATCACCATGGGAAAGAGATGGCGTCGCCGTGTAGGATTGGTCAATCATCAAGTTCTCGTCATATTCAAGCTCGCAATGGGCACTCTCCAATGTTGCACCATCTTGGGATTCCTTCAAAATGAGCAAGGACAACAAACACTTGGAAAAACAAATGTGGTTAGCATTAGTGCAAAACCAAGCATTCAATAGGTGATTCACCAAACAAGTGTTGTCATCAAGCATAGCATATGGTTTGACAAACGATTGTGACATGGCATGTAAGCACATAAATTAAGCACAAGCAAAGATATCATGGGGACAAGATGTAAATGTGAGGTAGAGATGCAAATATGTATGACAAGAGCATAAGCATCCACCTCAAGGTTATAGCAAGCATGCATAAAGCGCCGACAAATGGTCGATGGTAGGCATAGGAATCATTCACAACACCAAATAATTTGAGATGTCTAAACAAATGGGTCAAGTGCAAGACAATCCAAGCATAATGTGCATAGGGTGTAGTGAATATAGTGTGGCACTCAACACAATATAAAGAGTAATTGTTCATCATGTGTGAGGCAAAGTGAAACATGAGACAAGCAATGGAACATGGCATATGTGAAGAAGTGACATTGTTGCAACCAAACATATGGTAGGAGCAATTAATCCAACAATTGGATGCAACACACAAGGCATATATATATCATGATGCATGGAAATGTGGCAATCATGGGTGAAAGCAATATCTCGAATATGCGGCAAATGGTGCAAGCAACACATGAAGTATGATCCCCAATATCCAAGCTCAAGAATGATGTCACCTTGAAGGTGTGTCCTGTGCATTCTTCACAATGTCAAGTGGAAGCAAATATGGTGTAGAAGCGAAGTCGTGGTAGAATGTATGAAGCTCGCCTCAAGAGCTTGAATGGTCAACACACGTGAAGTGGAAGTCGACACAAAGTCCAAGTATCCTACACATACACAAAACAAGGCAAAGAACGACAAGCATGGTAGATAAACACATCATCCATCATGATGGTTCTCTTCTCTTGCACATAACCATTAGAGGCACAAGTGCATGAATAATATGATGCAACAATGGCTATATTCATGGCACTAGGTATATGGTGCAAAGAGGGAAGACAATCATGATTCACAAGGAATATGTCAAATTCTCCAAATATATGTGAGAATGCTATGGGGGCAATCTCATGAGCAAGATTAAGAGCATTGTTGCACTCTATACATGGCAAGTCATTTAGCATGGGAGATGCAACACATGGAGATATATGACAAGTAGCAATATGAATCATGTGCAAAGCATATAGATGTTTGTCATCAACCGCATGATATGAGCAAGTATGAATCATAGGTGATGCGACAAGGCAAGCAAACATAGTAATCAAGTCGTGCAAACTAGTGGAGCGAAGATGCAACACACTAGAATATATCATGGCAATCATGTCATGTGAGCAAATAATAGGCATAGGTAATGCACATGACATATCACAAGCACGAACACAAAGGAAGATGAAAGTATCATCATAGGAATGGGTCATGAATAGAACATGGTAATAACAAGTGATATCTCCACTAAGCTTGCAAATACACATACAAGTACTAGAATCAATCATCATGTGTAATGCAAAGCATGGGTCACAAATGCATGGCAAAGGCCTAGGAATGGGCATATCATGCAAAGTGAACATGGCAATATGGGCAAAGGATATATAATGGAGAACAACCCATAGCCAAGTGAGGGCCATGTAGAAGAAATGCGCGAAGTCTTTGCGCGAAGAGAGCGGTGGGAAAGACAATCCATGGGATCCCAAATCATCGTTGCTCTCTAGAGCTCGTTTTGTCAACTTGTGGGATTGCGAGGTCGACAAGTATTCATGGGTACCTACACAAAAGAGACAAAACCAAAGAAATTGTGCACGTGGTAAATGTACACATCATCCATCATGATGTGTATGTGCACGTGTGAGTTAGCACAAGATAAGCATCGCTCAAAGAAATTTGATGCATGGTATAAGAACATGTCTTCCCTCATGAAAGAATAGTTATTATGTATGACACGATGGGGACACAAATTGAGACTACAAGTATATGGCGCATCAATAGCATTTTCATTCATGGGGAGCATATGGTGCACACAAATATGGGGATCATGCAATGAATGGGATGGATCAAATTCTCCTAACATGTATGAGGAAACTATTGGGGCCTCCTCATGAGTAATAGCGGAAACATCACATGGAGAAAATGGACAACATCCAAAGCAATGCATATCCGAAGCTAGGAGGGCATGGCATGGCATATGAGATAAATGATGCAAAGGGAGCATATCAATATCATCACAAGAAAAACAAATGCCAATAACCATGGGCTTGTCTGTTGGAAATATGCCCTAGAGGCAATAATAAAAGGATTATTATTATATTTCCTTGTTCATGATAATTGTATTTTATTCATGCTATAATTGTATTCTCCGAAAATCGTAATACACGTGTGAATACATAGAACACAATACGTCCCTAGTAAGCCTCTAGTTGACTAGCTCGCTGGTCAACAGATAGTCATGGTTTCTGCTATGGACATTAGATGTTGTTGATAACGGATCACATCATTAGGAGAATGATGTGATGGACAAGACCCAATCCTAAGCATAGCACAAGATCGTAGTTCGCTTTGCTAGAGCTTTTCAATGTCAAGTATCTTTTCCTTAGACCATGAGATCGTAACTCCCGGATACCGTAGAGTGCTTTGGTGTACCAAACGCCACAACGAATCGGGTGACTATAAAGGTACACTACAGGTATCTCCGGTGTCTGCTGGTTGACACGGATCGAGACTGGATTTGTCACCAGACATGTAGAGGTATCATCGGGCCCACTCGTAGTGCATCATCATAATGAGCTCAAAGTGACCAAGTGTCCGTCACGGATCATGCATTACGGTATTTAATAAAGTGATTTGCCGGTAACGAGATTGAACGAGGTATTGGGATACCGACGATCGAATCTCGCAAGTAACATACCGTCCGACAAAGGGAATAGTATACGGATTGATTGAATCTCGACATCGTGGTTCATCCGATGACATCATCGAGGAGCATGTGGAGTCAACATGGGTATCCAGATCCCGCTGTTGGTTATTGACCGTAGAGTCGCCTCGGTCATGTTTGCATGTCTCCAACCCGTAGGGTCTACACACTTAAGGTTCGTGACGCTTAGGGTTATTAGGAAAACTTGTATGTGATTACCGAATGTTGTTCGAGTCTCTGATGAGATCCCGGACGTCATGAGGAGTTCCGAATGGTCCGAGGTAAATATTTATATATGGGAAGTTGTCAAACGGACACCGGAAAGTTTCGGGTCATATCAAGATTGTACCGGGGCCACCGGAGAGGTTCCAGGGTCCACCGAGGGGCCACCTCCTGAGGGCCTCATGGGCCACAAGGCAGGAACCAGCCCCTCGAGGGCTGGGCGCCCCTGGGCCCATGCGCCTAGGGTTGGGAACCCCAGTGGGGGCGCCTTGCTTGGGGGCAAGCCCTCCCTCCGGCCGCCGCCTCTAGATCTCATCTAGAGGGGCCGCCCCTGCCCCTTCCCTATAAATAGAGGGGTGAGGGAGGGCTGCAACACACATCCAAGGTGCAGCCCTCCCTCCCCAACACCTCTCCTCCTCCGCTGAGTGCTTGGCGGCCCCGCCGAGATCGCTTTCCACCATCATCACGCCGTCAGGCTGCTGCTGGAGCCTTCTTCCTCAACCTCTCATTTCCCTTGCTGGATCAAGAAGGAGGAGACGCCGTCTGCCCGCACGTGTGTTGAACGCGGAGGTGCTGTCCGCTCGCACTTGGTCATCGGTGACTTGAATCACGGCGAGTACGACTCCATCATCCCCTGCTCCTTGAACGCTCCACACGCGATCTACAAGTGGTATGTAGATGCAATCTCTCCCATGAATTGTTGCTTAGATGAACTCATAGATGGATCTTGGTGAAACCGCTGGAAAAATTTTAATTTTTGCAACATTCCCCAACAAAGGGTATCGAGCTAGGTCTATGCGTAGTTCTCTATTGCACGAGTAGAACACAATTTTGTTGTGGGCGAGATCTTGTCAACTTGCTTGCCGCTACTAGTCTTTTCTTGCTTCAGCGGTATTGTGGGATGAAGCGCCCGGACCGACCTTACACGTGACGCTTACGTGAGACAGGTTCCACCGATCGACATGCACTAGTTGCATAAGGTGGCTAGCGGGTGTCCGCTCTCCTACTTTAGTTGGAGCGGATTAGATGAAAAGGGTCCTTATGAAGGGTAAATAGAAGTTGACAAAATCACGCTGTGGTTATTCGAGGTAAGAAAACGTTCTTGCTAGAACCCAATTGCAGCCACGTAAAAGATGCAACAACAATTAGAGGACGCCTAACTTGTTTTTGCAGCAATTTTCATGTGATGTGATATGGCTAGAAGTTGTGATGAATGATGAATGATATATTGTGATGTATGAGATCATGTTCTTGTAATAGGAATCATGACTTGCATGTCGATGAGTATGACAACCGGCAGGAGCCATAGGAGTTGTCTTATTTTTGTATGACTCATGTGTCATTGAAGAACGCCATGTAAATTACTTTACTTTATTGCTAAACGCTTAGCTATAGAAGTAGAAGTAGTCGTTGGAGTGACAACTTCATGAAGACACGATGATGGAGATCATGATGATGGAGATAATGGTGTCATGCCGGTGACAAGATGATCATGGAGCCCCAAAGATGGAGATCGAAGGAGCTATATGATATTGGCCATATCATGTCACTACTTCATATAATTGCATGTGATGTTTATTATGTTTATGCATCTTGTTTACTTAGAACGATGGTAGTAAATAAGATGATCCCTTAGAATAATTTCAAGAAAGTGTTCCCCCTAACTGTGCACCGCTGCTAAAGTTCGTCGCTTCAAGCACCACGTGATGATCGGGTGTGATAGATCCTTACGCTCACATACAACGGTGTAAGACAGTTTTACACGCATAAACACTTAGGGTTAACTTGACGAGCCTAGCATGTACAGATATGGCCTCGAACACAAGAGACCGTAAGGTCGAACATGAGTCGATGGAAGATACGATCAACATGGAGATGTTCACCGACGATGACTAGTCCGTCTCACGTGATGATCGGACACGCCTAGTCGACTCAGATCGTAACACTTAGATGACTAGAGGGATGTCAATCTGAGTGGGAGTTCATTAAATAATTTGATTAGATGAACTTAATTATCATGAACTTAGTCTAAAGTCTTTGCAAAATATGTCTTGTAGATCAAATGGCCAACCCTCATGTCAACATGAACTTCAACGCTCCTAGAGAAAACCAAGCTGAAAGATGATGGCAGCAACTATTCGGATGGGTCCGAACCCGAGGATCATCCTCATAGCAGCCAAGAAACAATATGTCCTAGAAGCACCTCTAGGTTAAGCACCCATCCCGAGAACCAAGACATTATGAATACTTGGCAAGATTACGTCGATGATTACTCCCTTGTTCAAGGCGGCATGCTTTACAGCTTAGAACCGGGCTCCAAAAGCGCTTTTGAGCAACACGGAGCATATGAGATGTTCGAGGAGCTGAAAATGGTTTTCCAAGCTCATGCCCGGTCGAGAGATATGAAGTCTCCGACAAGTTCTATAGTTGTAAGATGGAGGAAAACAGTTTTGTCAAGGAGCACATACTCAAAATGTCCGGGTTGCACAACCGCTTCGTCCCACTGGACATTAACCTCCCGGATGAGGCGGTCATTGACAGAATCCTTCAATCCGCTTCCCACCAAGCTACAAGAGCTTCGTGATGAACTACAATATGCAGGGATGGTGAGACCATTCCTGAAGTATTCTCAATGTCAAGTCAGCAGAGGTTGAAATCAAGAAAGAACATCAAGTGTTGATGGTCAATAAAACCACTAAGTTCAAGAAGGGCAAGGGTAAGAAGAACTTCAAGAAGGACGGCAGGATAAAGGCCGCCCTGCAAGCAAGTTGCCGGAAGAAGTCAAAGAATGGACCCAAGCCTAAGACAGTGCTTTTATTGCAAAGGAAGGGCCACCGAAGCGGAACTGCCCCAAATACTTAGCGGACAAGAAGGCCGCAACACTAAAGGTATATTTGATATACATGTAATTGATGTGTACCTTACCAAGACTCGTAGTAACTCCCGGTATTTGATACCGTGCCGCTGTTCATATTTGTAACTCACAAGCAGCTGCTGCGAATAAACGGAGATCGGCGGGACGAGGTGACGATGCGCTGCCGAATGGTTCCAAGGTCGATGTGATTCCATCGGCACGCTACCTCTACATTTACCTACGGGATTAGTTTTAAACCTCAATAATTGTTATTTAGTGCCAAGTTTGAGCATGAACATTGTATCGTGATCTCGCTTAATGCGAGATGGCTACTCATTTAAACCGAGAATAATGGTTGTTCTATTTATATGAGAGATATGTTTTATGGTCATGTCCGATGGTCAATGATTTATTCTTAATGAATCTCTTTAACGTAATATTACACATATTCATAGTGTGAATACCAAAAGATGTAAAGTTGATAACGATAGTCCCACATACTTGTGGTAATCGCCGCCTTTGGTCACATTGGTGTCAAGCTTATGAAGAAGCTCCATTCGATGGACTTTAGAGTCTCTCGATTATGAATCATTTGACACATGCTAACCATGCCTCATGGGCAAATGACCAAGACTCCGCTCTCCGGAACAATGGAGTGAGCAACCAACTTATTGGAAATCATACATACCGATGTGTAAGGTCCAATGAGCGTTGAGGTTCATGGAGGATATCGTTATGTTCTCACTCACCGATGACTTGAGTAGATATGGGTATGTCTATTTAATGAAACACAAGTCCGAGACCTTGAAAAGTTCAAGGAATTTCAGAATGAGGTAGAGAATCAACGTGACCAAAAATTTTACGATCGATCGTGGAGGAGAATATTTAAGTCGCGAATTTGGTACACACTTAAGGAAATGTGGAATCGTTTACAACTCACGCCACCGAACACCTCAACAGAACGGTGTGTCCGAACGTCGAATCGCACTCTATTGGATATGGTGCGATCTATGATTTCTCTTACGATTTACCGCTATCATTTTGGGGATACGCCTAGAGACAGCTACATTCACTTTAAATAGGGCACCGCCTAAACCGCTGAGACGACACCGTATGAATTATGGTTTGGGAAGAAACCTAAGCTGTCGCTTTTAAAAGTTTGGGGATGCGATGCTTATGTCAAGAAACTTCAACCTGAAAAGCTCGAACCCAAGTCGAAAAATGCGCCTTCATAGGATACCAAAGGAAATCATTGGGTATACCTTCTATCTTAGATCCGAAGGCAAGATCTTTGTTGTTAAGAACGGATCCTTTCTCGAAAAAGAGTTTCTCTCGAAAGGAGTAAGTGGAGGAAAGTAGAACTCGATGAAGTACTACCTCTTGAATCGAAAGTAGTGCAGCTCAGAAAATGTTCCTGTGGTGCCTACACCTACTTGAGAGGAAATTAATGATGATGATCAAGGTACTTCTGTAAGTGCATCTAGTGCCCCTTAGTGATTTTGGTGGATTGAAGACTTATAGGTTAAGGAACTAATGCGTTTGTGAGTGTACACAGATCTATAAGTCTATGAGGAGTTTGATATTTACAGAGAAAGTCGAATTCTAAAAATGAAGTTCTTCGATCAAGACTTTGATATTCTCAAGACTTTCAAGACTTTGAAAGTGAAGAAATTGGTGTGACCTTGAAGACTTGGTATTCATTTGAGGAACATGAAGCGTGAAGACTTTTGTTTTCGTAGTTTCATTTTCTCCTTCTTGAGTCATAGGAAACACCGTGATCGTTAAAGGGGTCGAGGAAATACTAAGGAAAAAATTCCATGTGATGCTCAACTCAAAATCCTACACCTACCAATCCTTCGAGTGAAGCCTTTTGAAATCTCATACAGCTCAATCAATTTCTTCAAAGGATGAGACGAAGTTCTTCCGTCACCGAGGAATTTGTTCTGAATGAGGAGTTAGGAATTCGCCAAAGGCGGATTACCTACACAAAGGAGGAACATGATAGCCTTGAGGAATTTGAGATTCAAATTTCCGATCAAGTCAATCGCCAAGGCCACCTGTCCCAAAATATCTTATCCACCTAACGGTCATATCATTGAAGGGCATTTATGTCTTATCATGTCGGGCTGCTCCCTAGGCTATAAATAGCCGCCTCTACAACCACTAGCTGGTTGGCTGCCCGAGAGAAACTTGACACTTGTCATTTGAGAGCAACCCATCCTCCGAGGACTTTGAGCGAAAATCATCAAGTGAGGAAAACCCCAAAACCAAACCCCTATAAACCCAAAGTGATTGAGCATCATCAAGAGATTGATCCTGCGTGATCCGACGCTTGTTACCTTTGAAGACTGTGCTTCTTCCAGACGGTTAGGCGCCATGGTCTAGAGCATCCAAGAGGAATTGTGGATCGCCGAGTGACCAAGTCTCAGAAGGTTTGGAAGTCGCTCAAGACTTACTACGAGTGATTGAACGAGGTCTGTGTGACCTTAGTTCAAGGAGAATACGATGAGGACTTGGTGTCCCGAGCTGCGTGCTCAGCGACCGGGTGTCCGGACTGTGTCCTCGAGTTTAAATACTCACCGCCCAACCAGACGCATAACCGAGACAAGCAGTTGAACTGGTCTACCAAATCATTGTCTTCACCAACCTTATCGGTTCTATCTCCTCAACCCTTTCATTTCCTCATTATCGTGTTGAGTGTTTATTCATATCTGTGTTTGAAGACTTTGATCAAGACTTTCTCAATTTCTTAGTTCAATTTCTTCACCTATTTGTCTTCATCTTGTGTTATCCTCGTGATTACGCTTTCAGACTGGCTAGTCTTCATTTCATCATGATGACCATGCGTATTCTGTTATGCTTACTCGAGTACTTATTCTGCTGCAAGTAGTTTTCGCTAAGGAATTTCCTCACCGCAAATTCCTCATCAAGAATTCATAAAATCGCCATTCACCCCCTCTAGTCGATATAACGACTTTCAATTGGTATCGAGCAAGGTACTCCTTGTTCGTGTGATTTTGGTTTAACCACCGGAGTTTTAGTTATGTCGACCGCAGGTATGAAGAAAGTGACATGCCCTATCTTTGACGGTCATGATTATCCCAAGTGGAAGGCCATGATGAGGAAGCGCCATGGCAATGGACAGCGAGCTGCGGACCGTCACCAAATTGGTCTTACTCGATCTATGCAAGACGGCGAACACAGATGATATTCGCAAGTTCACTCGACTTGACATCATGGCGGGGATATCATCTGCTCTCGCCTATCTAGAGATGAATTCAAGCGCATTATGCATCTTTGCAATGCGGTTTATCCGGGACCGAATCTCCGACGTCTATGAAGGTCATCGAACCCGTCATGATCCTTGGTTTGAGGACTTCAAGGAATCTATCAAAACGATGGCTTTCGAACCAGAATCATCATCTTCTGCATCATGTCTCATGGCAAAGGGTGACAAGGTAACCGAATGTTCCTCATCCGAGTATAGTGACGATGAATCTGATGATGATATTGAACCTAGCTATACCAAGCTTGTTTGTATTGCCACCAAACAACAACATGCCTTGGAAAAGGTTCAACACATGTTAGGTAAAAGTGATGATATGTTAGGTGAAGAAATGGATCGCACTAAAGCCCTGACTGAAAATCTTTAGAGACTTCAGTCTAGGTTTGACAGCCTTCAAGGTCATCATAACACTCTCTTATCTGATCATGAGAAACTTTCTTATGAATTTCTTCAAAGAAAGCAAGATCTTGAGAATCTAAGAGTGAGTTATGAAGATCTTCGTATGAGCGCGATTCATTACTTGCTCAACAAATCAGCGCTTCTCAGAAGAATTTTTTCCTCCATGCTTAAAGTGCATTGAACGTGAATCGCTAATTCTTCACCGAATGTTCAAATGCTTCAACTGTTACAAATTCTTCACTTGCCTCTCGCTATCACTAATTCCTCATCCGAGGACATTGCTAGTATCACCGACGATGCAGGGCTGAAGGAATTGTATATGACAGTATGTACAAAAGCCTCAAAGGGCATCGACTTTTGTGATGTGCTTAAAAGCGATCCTCAACAGAACCCTAGGAAAGAGGGTATTGCCTTTGAGAGGAAACTCAATGCTGATGGAACATATTGAAGCCCGAGCAGATCCCAAAACCTCATGGGTTGCTGCAAAGGGACCTCCAGCTTGATCCATCTAACTTATCCGGCTTTACATGTGAATCTCCTCATTCTTCCGATGAGTCATTTGACTCCAACTATAAACTGTTCAAAATCAGAATGGTGAAGTATTTGCTAGATATGTTGGCACTAATCGCAGGAACGGTTCTCCTATGAAGAAAATCTGGTTCCCAAGAAATTCCTTGAAAGTCTTCAGTGAATGTCCTCATGACACCACCTGTGAAGAATAGGACCCCTGCATCAAATTCTTCATATGGATCCAAGTCCTCATACGGACCAAATTCTCATACGGATCAAATTCCTCAAAAGGATCAAAGTCCTCATATGATTATCATCGTATAACAACTCTGCTTTCGCAGGTAGAGCTAAGGGCTATGAATATGTGCATTATTCTTCAAACCAATATGTTCATAAGTCCTCAAGAATTTCTCCGCTTATTCATATGCTTACCCTAACCCTCTTATGTGAAACGAAATGGTTTGGCTTCTATGCCACCATCCTCGTATGGTGCTCGCAGAGTGATGAACTCTTGCCACCCCTTCAGATGTGGGTGGTGAAGAAAAGAACTAATCTCTTCTCGCAGGGTCAGTCTCCAGACGTGCCTTAATGTCTCAAGAATTTGTCGGGACCCGACAAAATTGCTCGAAAGGACGCAGTTAATCATGATGAAATGAACTTTCATTTCACACGCCCTCATACCGCTTATCTGCTAATACCGACCGATGAAATTCATCTGATGAACTTGATATCATATTCTTCACCGATGAAGTATATGAGATCGTAAGTTGTACTAATTCATCCGCAGGATGATCAACCCAAAGCCACCGAGTGGGTTCTCGATAGTGGATGTACAAATCACATGACCGGTGACAAGAATCTATTGATGGATGCTCCTTATCACCGCCACATCTCAAGCATATCATATTTGCCGACAAAGGCAAAAGTCGTATTGGTCTTGGTAAGGTTATGATCTCTAAGGATAAACACATGGACAAAGTCATGCTTGTTGAGTCCTTAGGATACAACCTCATGTCGGCCTCAATGCTTTGTGATCTTGATATGGTTGTTATCTTTGGCAAGTATCGTTGTGTTGTGATTATGGAAGTCGACAATTCCAAAGTCTTCAAGGCTTTAGGAGAGGAGACTTGTATATTGTTGATTTCTACAGACCACAATCAGTCGTGTGTCTACTTGCAAAAGCCTCGTAGGCTGGCTATGGCATCGGCGACTTGGTCACGCAGCATGAGGAATTTGCACACGCTTGCAAAGAAGAAGCATGTCATTGGCATTGAAAATGTAAAATTCTCAAGGATCACTTGTGCGGAGCCCGTGAAGCTGGAAAATGACCAAGGCCAAGCATCCAAATAAGACTATCATGACCACTACTCGCCCCTTCAATTGCTTCACATGGACCTCTTTGGTCCCAATCATTACTCAGTTGTCGTTAATGATGCATCTCTATATGGCTTTGTTATTGTTGATGATTACTCTCGCTACACATGGGTACACATTGTTACTTACAAAAATCAAGTGCAGGAAGTCTTCAAACGATTTTCCTCGAGGGCTTCAACCAACTTTGGTGTGAAGATCAAGCACATCAGAGTGACAATGGAACTGAGTTCAAGAATTCGGTCTTGATGACTATCTTGATGAACTTGGTATTACTCATGAGTTATCTGCCCTTATACTCCTCAAAGAAATGGCGCCGTGGAGCGCAAGAACGTAACTCTTGTTGAGATGGCTCGCACTATGCTTGATGAATACAAAACGCCTAGTCGCTTTTTGATTGATGCAATTGATATCGCGTGCCACATCATCAACAGAGTATATCTTCACAAATTCTTCAAGAAGACTTCCTATGAACTCCTCACCGACAAGAAACCCAATGTGTTATTTCAAAGTCTTCGTGCTAAATGCTGGATTAGAGATCCTCATCACAATTCTAAATTTGCACCAAAGCACATGAAGGTTTTATGCTTGGTTACGGAAAGGACTCGCACACCTACAGAGTCTTCAACATCGCTCTTCACAAGATTGTTGACACTATAGATGTGCGGTTCGATGAAACTAATGGCTCGCAAAGAGAGCACCTACCTTCTGTGTTAGATGAACCAACACCTGAGGATTCTATCAAGTTCAAGGCAACTGAGGATGTCATTCCTACTGAAGAAACTGCTGAAGAATTTATTCCTGTACGCGAAGAACATCGAGCTGATGCACCTGAAGATAATGCTGAAGACAATGGTGCTGAGGAAAATGATCAAATTCCTCGACGACAACCAGCTCATCCTCGTGTTGCAAAAGAAGTGCAAGTGGACAAGATCATCGATGACATTGAAGCGCCAGGTCCTCTCACAAGCTCAAAAGCTTCACATTTATCTAACTTTTGTGGGCACTATGATTTTGTCTCTATCACAGAGCCCACTAAGGTAGATGAAGCATTTCTGGAGCCGGAGTGGATTCAGGCTATGCAAGAAGAATTACATCAGTTCGAGCTCAACAATGTCTGGAACCGTCAAACGCCCAGATCCTCGCAAGCATAATATCATTGGCACAAAGTGGATCTACCGCAACAAGCAAGATGAAATGGCCTTGTGGTGAGGAATAAGGCACGACTAGTAGCTCAAGGCTACACACAGTTGAAGGAATTGATTTCGATGAAACTTTTGCACTGCTGCTAGACTTGAGTCTATTCGATATTACTCACCTATGCTAACCATCACAATATCACTTTATATCAAATGGATGTGAAAAGTGCATTCCTCAATGGTAAGCTTGAGGAAGAAGTATATGTTGCTCAACCCCCAGGTTTTGAAGATCCAAAGAATCCTGACAAAGTCTTCAGACTTAATAAGGCCCTCTATGGTCTCAAGCAAGCCCCTCGGGCGTGGTATGATACATTGAAGGAATTCTTCATGAAGAATGGCTTCACACCCGGTTCACTCGACCCTACTCTCTTTACTAAATCTTATGATGGTGAATTGTTTGTGTGCCAAATATATGTTGATGATATTATCTTTGGCTGTACTGACCAACGTTATTGTGATGAATTTGCCTATATGATGAGTGAAGAATATCAAATGTCTATGATGGGAGAGTTGAAATTCTTCTTAGGTCTTCAAATTCACAACAACACAATGGCATATTCATATCTCAGAGAAATACCTCAAAGATGTCCTCAAGAAATTCGCATGCAAGATTGCAAAGGCGCTAAAATTCCTATGCCCACAAATGGCCATCTATGCAATCGATGAAAATGGTATTGACTTCGATCACAAGGTATATCGCCCATGATTGGTTCTTTATTGTACTTATGTGCATCTAGGCCAGATATAATGCTTAGTGTTTGCATGTGTGCCCGATTTCAAGCTACACCAAGGAATCACACCATAAGGTCAGAAGCATATTCTTCGATATCTAGCTCACACACCAACACTAGGATTATGGTACCCCAAGGGCTCTACTTTTGATCTCATTGATATTCTGACTGACTATGCTGGTGATCGCGGACCGCAAGTCAACATCTGGTACTTGTCATTTCTGACGATCTTTGGTCCGTTGGTCCTCAAGAAACAGAATCGCGATCACCGCTTCATCATGGAAGCTGAATACATTGCTGCTGGCTCATGTTGTGCTCAATTGCTGTGGATGAAGCAAACTCTCAAGGACTACGGCATCAACGTGAAGAATGTGCCTCTCATCGCGACAATGAGAGTGCAATCAAGATTGCTCACAACCCAGCTTCAGCAATCAAGACAAAGCACATTCAGATTCGCCATCATTTTCTTCGTGATCATGTGTTGAAGGGCTTACATCTCCATCGAAAGCACGTGAAGACCAAGAACAGCTAGCTGACATCTTCACTAAGCCCTTGGATGAGAAGAGATTTAGCAAGTTGCGTGTGAGCTAAATATCTTAGAATCTTCGAATGTTCTTTGAAAAAGACACACATCCTAACACTTATGCAAAATTGAATGACTTAGATGTGCAACACATGAAGAAACGTTTTTCTTCAATCAATGAAGAATAACACTCTAAGTGTGAAGAAATTAATGAAGAATTTGATTCTCAGAACCCTGCGACAATTGTACGTGGTGTCTGAAATCATCATTCTTATATGGTGGGTCACGCCACCACCAAAGTTGAAAATCTTCAATTTTAGTTTTTTTTTGGTTTTTGAAATTCTTCAGTTTTTCAAATTCTTCAACTTTGCAAAATCTTATATATATATATATATATATATATATATATATATATATATATATATATATATATATATATATATATATATATATGGGTTTATGTCCTCTACAAGATTCACTTATGGCTATTTCTTCAAGTCGTTTTTTTCGCTAAGTGAATGTGATCGGACCCTTCTCCTCTATGCTATACTCAACCCTATCTATTCACAAATTCATCATGTGCTCTATTTGAAACTCGCTCAAAATCTTCACCGAGTCCTCGTCACCAAGAAATTAAGTAACAAAACTTTAAACTGATCTTATCCAAACTTTCGGTTTTGCCATTAAACTGCTCCGCATCCCACGATGCATTATTTTACTCACCCACGATCGTACACGATCTCCACTACACAAGACGCGGGTGACACATGTCGTGAGAAGGAGAATGTTCAGGCACGCTCGTCCTAAATCTTCTGCTAACAGTTTTTCACCGCCTATAAATACCCTCTCTCCATCCTCACTTCTTTATACTCGCCGACCTCTCTCTCCTGCTCGAGCTCCTCAAACCCTAGCGCCGCCGCTACTCCATCGTCAGCCGTGAGGAAGAGCTTCATCGCCGACCTCGTCCGCCGACGATCGCTACCGATCATGGAAATCCTCACTCCGCCGCCGTCAGAAGTTGTCTTCCTCCGCCAAGTTAGGGCGTGAAGATCTGAATGCATTTAGCTTCACATCTACAACACCCAGTTCATTATGTTCTTCATTTAGGTAAATAAAAGTTACTTTTACTACCCTCGTTGATCCAAATCTTACACTACAAAATCTTCAAAGGTGTTTTATTCTTCAAATCCTCACACACAAACACCTCACAAGCTATATGTTTGATTCGCTTTCTAAGCAATCATTTTCTTCAAGATTCCTCAATTGTGTGGATCCTCGATCCGCATAACTCGAACCTAAGACAAAGAACGCTTAGTGAAATTCTTCAAGGCTCATCCGTCAAAATCCTCAAAACTTGTTTTTTTTAAACCTTCGAGAACGATATGACCTCTCCAAATTCCTCACAACTATACTCGCTCACAGTACTCATGTCCCGCTGAATCACTATGTTCTCATCAACTTAACTCATTTGCGCTGCCTCAAGAAAAACTGCATACTTCTTCAGAGAACTCAACTGCTCAAATTCCTCAATCAAGAATATGGCGACGGTAAGAAGCCACGTAAAGGAGGAAAGAAACCTGAGGTTATGACTACTTTTGAGATCCCCGAGGAAATTTATGCTGACTATTGCACACCGATGAAGCAAAATTTGGCAAAGAAAGAAAAATCAGCGCAAGGTGCGATTCGTAAGATTGAACGGAGATGGGCAAGGGAATGGAGGGAGTACAGATATGTAACTCCAAAGTACATGAAGAAATTCGCCTCAATCCTCCATGCCCAAGAGCTCCATTGGCACTGCCAAGTAGCTGATCCCACAAGCATCAAACGTGGTGAGGACTTTCCTCAAGAATGGGATAAGCGCCAAGCTAAATTGGCAAGACAAGCCAAGGAGGCAAGAAGAAATTCAATGACGATTCTGCCATCGCTATCACATCGAGGCCTCGGTCAAACCGAGGAAATCCATGCCAAAGAAGCCTCCTCATAAGCCAAGTGCTTCACCATCACGCCTCACGGCCAAGTTCCTCGCCAGCCCTCAAGGCAAATTCTCACACTGCTACAGCTCCACCAAAGTCCTCAACAGCTCCTTCAAAGTCCTCACCCCCGTGCATCCGCTACATGTCAAAGGACTGCTGGTTTCTCGATTGCCTCTAGTGTTTCAAAGAAGTTCCTCAAGAGGACCAATTTCATCATCCGCCCGACTCACCAAGACCAAAGCAACAGCTGGATGAGGTCCTCGCCAAGTCCAAAGAAGAAACGGGTTGCATTCCATGTGCCTTCGATGATGAAGCTTCGATGATGAACTTATGGAAATCATCGAGATCGCCAAGAAAGGGTCATAGAGCCAGAGGCACATTTGTGCCACTATCATGGATCCGAGGAAAACCTCGATTATATTGATCTCGCACAAGGATCCAAACACCCCTATGCCTGATTTTCGCCCGACCCGGACAAAGTCATATGTTGACCCATTTCATCGCCAAGAGAAATGGAAGTTTGAAAAGGCAAGAGAGATCAAGAAGGCTCAATACAAAAGGAGAAGTTCTCAAGAAAACGTTGTCAAAATGACACCGAGGAACTTCTCAAGGTCCAGATCGAATTCAAGACCTCAAAGAAAACTTCGATTCTTGTTATGCTGATTGGCAAGGAGCCAAGGTCGATTCACAACCTCGACGAAGAAATTCACAAATGTTGTTGCACCAACGCAACATGAAATTCCTCAGTCAAGCCTCACCAGCCGATCAAGAACATGCCAAGACCACTGATGAAGTTCAGCGGCTGATGAAAATGCTAATTCCTGGCTGATGATCCCATTCCACCACCGAAGAAATTGCTGTGGCATCCACTAGTGGTGCGCTCAAGAAATCGAACAAGACAGGCAATCAGATCTGGCCAGCTCAAGAAATTCAACCAGATTCCTCAGCCCTCCCGCGCCAACACCAACTCCAATTCTTCCATTTGCCTCGATGTGAAGAAAACCAAGGCTGCAGAACGAGCTGTAGTGAAGAAAAGGAAGGCATCACCGTGTCAAATTCTTCTACTGCAAGAAAATGAAGCCAATGACCAGCTCATTCAAAATCCAATTGATGTTGTTCAGATTTCTCCATGCCATCAAAGGACCTTGTTCCTTTGGAGAAGACTATGAGATCCCAATCGATCTCGATGAAGAACATCATTCTCGCTTCTTCAGAGCAGATTGATGAAGAAATTGAAGTGGACGCAATCCTTCAACCCCAGCCATTTCTCACCTATGCCTCAGCTCACAAATCAAGAGGCTGGTGTTGAGGAAATTGAAGATGAAGATGTGGATATAGGGCGCACCACACCAGTGATGAATGATGACTTTGGGAAAGTCTGCATCCAAATACTCCTCTCTTCACCCCGCCCAACAGATTCCTCACCCCTCGCACCAACAATCCAAATGGACTCAAGAAACTCAACCCACTTGCTCAGGTATGAAGAAATTCCAGCCACTAGTGTCGATGAACTCCGTCACGATCCTCGATCGCACTGTTGAGGAACAAGAAATTCCTCACCAAGAACCTGAACTCGCGATTCCCGAGGTGGTGATGCAACTCATCGACACCCTCTCGCCAAGCAAAATAATCCGCTCAAGCAAACAAAAGTTCAAGGCTGAAGATTTCTTTGTCGAGCACGATTCTTCACTAACTATAATCCATATGATTCTCGCCAGATAAGGAAGAGGCGCTTCGACTGCCACCAAGCCAACTTCTATTCCTCAAGGTTTCAACAAAGACAAAGTCTTCGATCATGCTCATATTCCTCATGTGGACATGGAGTCTCCGCCTCGCTTTGAGCCAGCCCTCGTTGTTCTTCACGACACAGACTTCAATTTCTGACCGATATCTATGATCGGAATGAAGAACTCATTCTTCAATTCTATGCAACGCTGCACATCACCGAGACGCCAAGACGTGAACTCATGGGTATTAGATCGATGTCCTGAAAATACTCACTACAAGGCACCAAAGAATCGAATTGCTTCGTGCTCTACCACTCAGTCCTCCACTTGATGGTGCTCGTTGTATCTACAACGAACCGTAACTTTCAAATCACTATATGCAAGTGCTGATGAAGCCTTTGAAGCCAAGGCAGGCCCTAAGAACCAAATTCCTCGTCAAGGAATTATTGTATGTGCCTCGGACTGTCTATCGGATTCTCGACGAAGACAATGAGTCCTATCAAAGGCCACGACTCGAATGATGAAGAAGTCGCTGGCATCATGAAGAATATCCTTTCAACATCATCCGTATGCTCCTGGCCAACTTCCATGATTTCTTCATGAGGACTCGCAAACATTGCTATGTCACCATTTGAGCTGAAGCCTTATGCGCCTTTGGATAATGAGATTCATCAGACAAGGTCTTCACTCAATTACAAGGCTGATACTCAACCACCGCAGCTACTTGCCCCCGATTGAAGTCCTCAAACGGACATTTACCTCACCGATGACAAGGGCAAGGCTATCGCCAGATCGATGAAGGCATTCGCCCATTGATGGACAGCCAAAGCAAAGCATCCTACTCCACCAATGATGACTCGCCACACATGACTCGCCGCAAATACCTCACCAAGCAAAGTCCTCAAGCTATCGCACCTGTGGTGATGACTGATCGTGAGTTACTCCTCGCCTTCATCAAGGTTGATCGCAATCATAAATGGGTCAAGCGCCGCTTGGTTCAATTCTTCACAACATGACCTCAACACACAATGCAAGGAAGAAAACCACTACTACCTCCATGAAACCATCAAACGCACTGGCTGTTCTCACACATGTCTACAAAGCGTAAGAACCGACGACAATGGGACTCAAGGAAGAATTTGACTGGTCTGCACCTCCTCCAAAGAAATACAAGAAGGTCAAAGTTCCTTCCTTGGTGGCTAGCTCCTATTCTTCATCGCACGACATCGATGAAAATGAAGACTTGGACGACACCGCTGCAGGTCCTACTACAACAACCGACCCTAACAACGCCGGGCGCCCTTCTTCAACTTGAAATTCTTCAGAGTGTTAGTCCTCGCTTTGATCCTTTTGGTCATTCGATGACAAAGGGGAGAAATTTGAGTTAGTCTTCAAGCGGGTCTATTTTATTGCCCATATACAACAATTTATAAAGTTACAACTCTCATTCTTCTGAAACTTTTATTGGATCGAGTTGTAATCTTAAACCCGATGGTGCTTTGATACTTTTGATGCACTATGCTCTTGCACTATGCTCCGATTCTCTTGAGCTTTTTGTGCTCTGATACTCTTGATGCGTTATTTTGCATGCTTGTTCCTCATTAATGTTATCGCACGCATGTTGAATTACATCAAGCACCATATTTCATCATGCATTTCAAATTCTTCATATTATATGTCAAATACGTGTATGAATTACAAGATATAGGGGGAGATCTCCATGATTCAACTCTTCAAATGTGCATTGCCTCAAAAGCAAATTCCTCACTATGCACATCTTCAGGGGGAGTTCTTCTATATCTTGTAGTCAAATTCCTCATTATCAGTATTTACACTTCATATGTTTATCCCCGTTGAAAACTTAACCTATATTGTCATCAATCACCAAAAAGGGGGAGATTGTAAATGCATCTAGTGCCCCTTAGTGATTTTGGTGGATTGAAGACTTATAGGTTAAGGAACTAATGTGTTTGTGAGTGTACACATGTCTATAAGTCTATGAGGAGTTTGATATTTACAGAGAAAGTCGACCCCTAAAAATGAAGTTCTTCGATCAAGACTTTGATATTCAAGACTTTCTCAAGACTTTGAAAGTGAAGAAATTGGTGTGACCTTGAAGACTTGGTATTCATTTGAGGAACATGAAGCGTGAAGACTTTTGTTTTCGTAGTTTCATTTTCTCCTTCTTGAGTCATAGGAAACACCGCATCGTTAAAGGGGGTCGAGGAAATACTAAGGAAAAATTTCCATGTGATGCTCAACTCAAAATCCTACACCTACCAATCCTTCGAGTGAAGCCTTTGAAATCTCATACATGCTCACCAATTTCTTCAAAGGATGAGACGAAGTTCTTCCGTCACCGAGGAATTTGTTCGACCGAGGAGTTAGGAATTCGCCAAAGGATTGCCTACACAAAGGAGGAACATGATAGCCCCGAGGAATTTGAGATTCAAATTTCCCATCGTTGTTGTGTCAGCGCGCCACCTGTCCCAAAATATCTTATCCACCTAACGGTCATATCATTGAAGGGCATTTATTTCTTATCATGTCGGCTGCTCCCTAGGCTATAAATAGCCGCCTCACAACCACTAGCTGGTTGGCTGCCCGAGAGAAACTTGACACTTGTCATTTAAGAGCAACCCATCCTCCGAGGACTTTGAGCGAAAATCATCAAGTGAGGAAAACCCCAAACCAAACCCCTATAAACCCAAAGTGATTGAGCATCATCAAGAGATTGATCCTCATGTGATCCGACGCTTGTTACCTTTGAAGATTGTGCTTCTTCCAGACGGTTAGGCGCATGGTCTAGAGCATCCAAGAGGAATTGTGGATCGCCGAGTGACCAAGTCTGTGAAGGTTTGGAAGTCGCTCAAGACTTACCACGAGTGATTGAACGAGGTCTGTGTGACCTTAGTTCAAGGAGAATACGGTGAGGACTTGGTGTCCTGAGCTGCGTGCTCGGCGATCGGGTGTCCGGACTGTGTGTCCTCGAGTTTAAATACTCAGCCGCTTCCAACCAGACGCATAACCGAGACAAAGCAGCTTGAACTGGTCTACCAAATCATTGTCTT